>JAPYYJ010000314.1:0-39000 GCA_028533885.1 Nasua narica | reverse complement strand
TGATTAGTTTTTCTATTCCATGATTGAATTTCCAAACCAGAAATCATAGATTCATAATTTCCTTGGTCCTCATGTCCTATGTCTGCCATGTTTTCTTAGACCATATGCAAATTCATCATGATTTTTTAGCTGCAAATCATTCCCAACTCAGTTTTCCTTCACCTGTTCTACAAAACTCTCTTCCAGGATAAATACTCCTAAGAGACTCTTGTCCCCTCGCTGAATCTTTCTTATCCAGCATGCTACAGGTTCAGATCTTTTCCTTTCTCTTCTTCACCATGTCTTTGGCCTCTATATTTCAACTTCCCTTTATATACAAAATGCATGTAAGAAAACAAAATGCAATACAGGCAATGCCAATGACAGTTATCTCAGAGTAGTAGGTTATTTAAGACGTTCAAAAATATAAGCATACTATATCTGTTGGGCTTGGTTAGCTCAGTGCAATTTGTTGATGAAAATATTTCCATGAGAATTAATATAGTTGATATTTAAATAAATATGTAATAAGTTATCCCATAACAGTTTTATAAAAGCAGAAAGAACACATGAGTGACTTAGAACAGAAATTTTCCACTATAGAAACAAGGACTTCACAGGCAACATAATGTCAATAAACACGTACCTTTCAGTAATCACTCTCAACGTGAACGGCCTAAATGCTCCCATAAAAGGGCACAGGGTTGCAGAATGGATAAATCGACAGGACTCGTCCATATGCTGTCTAAAAGAGACACATTTGGAACCAAAAGATACATCCAAACTGAAAGTGAAAGGATGGAGAACCATCTTTCATGCCAATGGACCTCAAAAGAAAGCTGGGGTAGCAATTCTCATATCAGATAAATTAGATTTTAAGCTAAAGACTGTAGTCAGAGATACAGAAGGACACTACATCATCCTTAAAGGGTCTATCCTCCAAGAAGATCTAACAGTTGTAAACATTTATGCCCCCAATATAGGAGCAGCCAACTACATAAACCAACTGTTAATCAAAATAAAGAGTCATATTGACATGAATACCTTTATACTAGGAGATCTTAACACGCCACTCTCAGTAACTGACAGATCATCTAAACAGAAAATCAATAAAGAAACAAGAGCTTTGAATGACACATTGGACCACATGGACCTCATAGATATATACAGAACATTCCACCCTAAAACAACAGAATACTCATTCTTCTCAAGCGCACATGGAACTTTCTCCAGAATAGACCACATATTGGGCCACAAATCAGGTCTCAACCGATACCAAAAAATAGAGATGATTCCCTGCATTTTCTCAGACCACAATGCTTTAAAACTGGAACTCAATCACAAGAAAAAGTTCGGAAGGAATTCAAACACTTGGAGACTAAAGGATGCGGGGATCAACAAGAAATTTTAAATGGTAACTCAGTATATACACACATGCACATACATGTATATTTCCACATAACTAAAACAAGTACCTTGAGAAACACTACTTAGACTTACTGAAACATGTATTTTAAAATATGTAAAAAAAGACAAAAGCAAAAGCAAAAGCAAAAGCAAAACCACTTTGCTGATCCCAAATCACTAAGTTGTGTTATACTTGCAATATGAAAAACACTAACTTAGCCTATAGAAAGGGGAAGAATAAATAAATGCATGATACCAGTTAAATCATGACTATAATTTCCAAATGTTCTACAGAAATAGTTCCAATGTTATAGTTGTCCATTGTGGCATTTTGTGGACACTAAGATTGATTTAGAATTTCAACACTGAAAGTGAAATATAACTCCTTGGACAAAATTCAAACGCAAAAAACGGAAGTCTGACATTTACTGATTTCAGTACACGATAGAATAGCATTTCAATGGTCTTTCTATAGTTCAATGACATGTTTTTTTCTTTGGGAAAGGTATTACATATGGGATTATTTGTTTAGACAGAAATGGATCCTATTGACTCCTTCCAAGCACAAATTATGTAATTAAAATCCATTTTGTTATAGTATTATTTGGAAATTAGAGGATATACCCAAAATATGGACATATTAAAACCTACAAAATGTCCATGGAGTGGCATTTCCTAATTTTTTCTATACTAGTATAGAAAAAAAACTCCTGAGGTATTAAAACTTCATTTTATCCATTTTATATTTATATAAGATATAAATATATATAATATATAAATATGAAATAAATATATAAATATAAATGTATATTTATATATATCATTTATCAATTTTATATTTTATATTTTACACAGTAAGGTGATTTTGAAGTAAGATAAAGCACAACTTGCCAAGAAATTCAGAATTACATAGAATGTCCTAAAACGTGGACTGAAATGTAATTACCACTTTTAAAAAAAGGTAATTACCAGATGTAATATGAAAACAGACTGAATGGAGCTTTTATAACCTGATAATTCTATTTTTTAAAAAAATCTTGACTGATTTATTTTCACAATTTCTGCATTTTATTTCACAACAGTAAGAGACAACTTCAGGTTACACTAAAAAACATTGCTATTATATCACCTTTTAAAAATATTATATCTTGAAATATTAGAAGAAAATTATTAGAAATATCAGAAGAAAGCTTAACATGCTTTCAAGAATAACTTTTTTTTTTAAGAATAACTTTTGATCAGGTGAATAGAATCTATAAATCAAGTGAAGATCAGTTTGATGTAAATTTCAAGAATGATCATTTTTATGCTCTTTTTGACCATTATAATTCAGCATGTGCACCTTTTGATTCATCTTCTGCAACCTCAGTATATAAGATGAAATTAAACAACACAAGAATCAACATAAAAACCTGAACTGCATATGGCCAAAATGACCATGGTGGCTAACAAGTTTTGGCTGCATCACAGGTACCCTAAATCTTATGAGACAGTGTCACTCAATTCATGAGTTGAGAGCACTCCAATGGTTCAACGATTTTATAATTATTTTAAAGTAATTACAAATTTAAAAAATTAATAACTGAAACAAGAAATTGATACAGATGCCATTCTGGCTTTTATGATAAAAGCTCCTGGAATCCTTACTGGAAAAAACTCACCTAAAACAAACTGTTGAATAGGCCCTGAGTAGAGTGCTTTCAAAGTGGGCAGTAACTGTGTTTGGGAGAAGGTGAAGACTAGCTCAAAGGGGCTTGGAGCTGTTCATGCTCACAGCAATTTACTTAACTTCCACTGTAGCCTCTGCAGGTAATTACCTTCAATCATCTCTTCTGTATTTCTAAACCGTTTTTTAAACTATCAATTTCTATCTTACCATGACTATTCTTTTTTTTAAATATACATCTATTTCTATCTTTGTTACTTCTGGTCTGTCATTATTATTCCCAAAGCCAACATTTTCATTTTGGTTTTGTTTACAAAGAGAATTTGAACAATTGAAACCCACATATTTAGGGAGGTGACTTACCCACTAGTTACACACATACACAGATCAGAGACAGACCATCACATACACATGTACACACATGCCTTCAGACAGGTATTTGTCTCCCTTTCTGTACTAGACTGCTCCTTTCTTGTCTCTGCAGTTTTATTTGGAATCTAGCTAGATAACAAGGGCAGGGATTCCTGAGTTAGTACAGGTAATCTACAAAGTAAATGCTCTGCCAGAGATAATTAAGGATAATTTATGATGTTGTAATAAGTGAGAATCCTCTGGTAAGCCATGCACTCTTTAGGTACAACTACAGAATATGGCTGGTCTTTATGGAGTCCAAAAAGGACTTACTCAAAAAAACATTAATGGTGACTTTACAAACAGGAAAAATTAAAGAGAAATATTTAATACATGGTTTTTATAATTAAAAATTATTTCTTAATATGTTACAGATGATATTTTTAAAATTTAGATATAATTGACATATAACTTTAGTTTCATGTATACAACATAATGATTTAATATAGGTATATATTACAAAATGATCACCATAGTAAGTCTAGTTAACAGCCATCACCATACACAGTTACACATTTTTTTTTCTTGTGATGAAAACTGAGATCTTTTCTCTCAGCAACTTCCAAATTTACAATATACAACTTCCAAATTTACTTCTTCCAACTTCCACATATATAATACGTATATTGGGGTATTATTAACCACAGGCCTCACACCGTACATTATTAAATCACTAGGACTAATTTATTTCATAGCTGGTAGATTGTACTTTATAACACCCCCAGATGATATTTTCAAATGTTGTCTCTATACCCTTCTATTATGTTTGGATTATTACACTAAAGGACATCACTGCTGAGCTATCGGAAGAAACTAGAAATGCTTAACACATGAAGGAGACTTTTTTTTTTTTTAATAGTCTTAGGTGTATATCTTTTCTCCACTTACCAGGGGTAACTTGAAGAACAGAATTTTTAAAACTTAAAACAATCTCCTGCATGTGTCTGGTATCAAAAGACTACAAATTAAATATAGTTGGAAGCATTCGGGCAACTCTAAGAGACATGAAATATCTTTTTCATAATGGTTACTGGATTAACTATATTGATAGAAATTACTTTTCCTGGAAGATTAGACTTTCATTCTAAATATGAACTACAAATAGGTTTAGTTAAATAAGAACTTTTACATACGTTAGGGTTGTTTCCATTCTTGAGACTTGTTCGAGGTCTTCATGAGGGTCCTTGAATCCAGTAAAGTAGTAATAAGATTTGTCCCACTTGATGGGCCTGTCAGACATCCTTTTAGCCTCCTTGAGAGGCTGGGAATGCACATTAGTATTCAAGCTTTGGATATGTTCAACAGATAAACTACAGGAGTTGAGAATATATAATACTGTGCTTAGCAGATCTCTGGTGTGCAAAGTAAATTTGACTGCTCGAAATCCTAGAGAATATAATTCCCCCAAACAATTAATATAGATGATTATTTGCTTTATTTAAAACACTTTTTCATGCAACAAAAATAAAATCAAAATCTTTTAAAAACATTCGATTACTGATTAAAAAAAATAATCTGTAAACAGGAAACTTCTTGCCTTGTCCAAAACTACACTACAGTATCTTTACCTTCATGAATTCCTCGGTCAGTTCTGTGTCTAGTTTGGCACTAGAGACAAAACCCATTCCAGCCCATGGAGGGGATTCAGAGTATTTTCAGTGCTGCCCATAAATTTGGTCTCGACAGTCTAAGAGATGGAAAAGCTCTCTTATGAGCAAGTGTCCATGAAAGATGGTTTCTGGCACTATGACAAAGCGGGAGAGGAGGGGATGGGGAGGGTGTATGGTGACAGTGGTTCAGATGGGAGCAGCCAGAGTCTCGTCTCGGGGTGACACAAACCCATCTCGAATTTTCTCTGTGATTATAGGAGATTGTTTGCACACAGGTCCACACAACTACATAATAACTCAACATTTTTTGGAAGGGATGTGAAATTTCCTAAATGTTTAAAAGTCGATGCTTCACAATCTGATTTTGATTTTGGGTAGTGTGCTAAGGTTAGTAATCTAACTTGATACACCCTCAACAGGAAATCTACTATTTTCTCTTCATTACTGAGGGTTAGGCATGATTCTAGCTGAGTTTATGTAACTTCTCAACACCCCACCAACCATGTCATTATTATCTCTCTCAAATGTGAAGAAACACATGGAATGCAAAGCAAGGCCTTAAATCTGAGTTGACTCCAAGCCCAATATTTTCTCATAATAGCATGCTGATTTTTTCTTCATTTTTTAAAAAAGTATTTTTAATTGGTTTTGAAAATTATAACATTATTATCTAAGTACATTCTTACTGTGAAACTAGAGATACATATAGTAAAAATAAAAGTCTCCTGCTAACAGGGATAAAACCTCACATCTTTATTAGATGTAACCACTATTAACAGTTAGGTACCTATATTTTTAGACCTGCACTATTTCATATGGTAGCTACTAGCCCTATGTGGCAGTTTAGAATTAAATTAATGAAAATTAAACAAAATCAAAATTCAGTTTCTGGTCATGCTAACAATATTTCAAGTATTCAATAGTCACAAGGCACTTGTGCCTGCTATATTAGTGCAAATGCAGAACATTTATATCATCACAGAAAGTTCTCTTGGACAGGCCTGCTTTAGACCTTTTCTATGTACCTTTGTATGTTCATTATATACAATATATGCTATTTATTTACACAAACACACACCTACAGTTTGGGTTGTTTCCTTTTAATATATAAACAGTATCATTCTAGACATACTACTTTGAACTTGCTTTTGTTATTTAAACTTGGTGACTCTTCCATGTCTGTATGTATGGATCAACCCACTTTTTATTAGCAGTGATACATACCAGTCCATATAATGAAGCATAATTTATCTGACATTTCTGAAACTGATGGACCTAAAAGTTTTTTTCACTTTTTATATAAGGCTAAAGTGTATTTTCTTGTCTTTGCCACTGATGACAGATTTCACAATTTAAATCACTCTCAAGAGATACATACTCTGCTTGCCACAAAGAGTTAAGGAATCTAGTACATGCAAACTAAGGAAGGTTTTTTTTTAGTTGAATTCCTTGAATCATTTTATGGTAAAGTGAGAAATACTGGCAGGAGAGTTGTTCTAGTTAGTGAAAGAAGAAAGGAAAGTCCTAATTTCTGTCTTTGAGGTTAGGAGGAGCTCAGTCAAGAATAAATCTGTTTCTATTTTATCAATCCCATTAATTATTTAATCGAAAGTGAGGGCTAAGGAATGCACATATGCTTTATCGGAAAACAGTACCTAATTAGTTTAGTTTGGATTTGACTACTGAAGCTAAACATTTTAATGGTTTTTGGCTATTTGTATATATTGTTTCCCGAACTGTCTAGCCATCGTCTTTGCCCATTTTTGTAACGGAGCTACTCTGTGTTTTCCTTTTGGTTTCTAAAAGCTCTTTATACATTATCTTTTTGTCTTGTATGCTGTATGTTATCTCCCACTTTGAGTTTATTTTTTTCAATAATCCATTTGTTTAATGAATGGCTCAAAGTTAACTATTAATGAAAGTAGAGGATTTCTGTCTTTATTCAGTCACAGCTGCCTACAGTTACTTGTTTTATTATTAACTCATAGCTCCCAGTGAATCTTCTACTTGTTTTAGGGAAGTTTATTTCCTCACAGGCCATCAAAAATGAAGAAGTGATTTAAGCTTTTTGTAATGAAAATCAGTAGTAAACATTTTACCTTATTATCATCTTAATTATCAATGATCTTAATTTTATAATGAGATCAAGAGGTTAAAGATATTCAAATGTTTTAAATACTTGTCAGAGTGCCAGTCTCTGTCATAAAGGCAAAGGTAAAAATGATTACTAACAATATTTTTATTTTTTTTAATTGTTTTTACTAACAATATTTTTAAAGAAGAATAGATAATGGTAGCATATAAATCACATTAGACTAGGATTAAGGAGACATTCGTTCCAGTACCAGCTCTGTCCCTAATTTGCTGTGTGAAACCTCCTGTTTCTGAGTTGCCCTCTGTTTGCTCCTTCCCTAACAAATAGACCTGGCTTATTCTTTAACTCCACGTGTAGTCAACATTCAACACAAACCCAATAGATGGTAGTCATGAAAGTGGCAATCGTAGCTATACTAGAAATGAGCCTGACTCTCCCAAATACAGACAAATAAAAATAGAATGGTAATAACATTCTTGTTTTAAAAACTGTAAAGGATAAAGGATATAATTTGCCTTCATATATTCTATCTGTCATGGAGAGAAAACCACTATGCCTAAGTATATGATGTTTTTCAATTCATAGCCTAATTTTGACTGTGTGTCTATTAAAGAGTATTTATGAATATTTGGTCTTACACAGAATATTTATGATTGTTTGCATTTCAAATAGAATTGTGTCATTTAGAGCAATAAACATAATTGCTTGTTATTATTACTACTATCATTTAAGCGTTCTTCAGTAGAGCAGTTCCTTCACAACAGGGCTATGAGTTGACTTTTTGTCTTTGGATAATGAGAATAGTGTCTATTTTTAATAGAACTCCCAAATCAGAAGTAGATGAAGAACAGTCAAGGAAAGGAATTTCTGATTCCTGATCTCCCACATTCAAACATGAGAGAGTAAGAAAACAAAGAGAAAATGTCTTATCAAATGCTCATTCCTAGAGCGACTGGGTGGGAGGTTGTTTCCCACATAAAGATCCTGTTTCAGTACTTTTTAGATCAAGCTCCTCCTCACTCCATGCAAGCACCCAAGAGCCCTGTGAGCCCGAGGTATAAGGTAGGGGTCTTCACTGTGAGTGCTTCAATACTTAACACAGTACTTAACCTCTTTCATACTTCAGTACTTAAACACAGTACTTTTTTCATTTTAATAACGAAGAACCAGATGTAAAGTTGACACAGCTAGTCACTAGCAGAGCTAGAAATAGATTCTGGGTTCCAAAAACCTATCAGATTTTGAGTTGTCTAACAGTTTGCTTCAGAAAAAAATTATAGCGCATTTTCTACTTGTTTTAACCTTAACTCACAGAAAGCTCTTGGTAAACCTTTAAATTATTTTAAAGTTCATTCTAAAAATAAAATTATTTCCTCAAGGATCACCAAAAGGATGATCCCTTTATTTAGATGTTTAGAGAAATGATAGACCTGTATCTCCCCTTAATTTTAAATATTTCTGTATCAGGGCTAAAGTAGTAACAAAGGGCCAAAAAGAAGGCTATCTATTAAGACTGACTAAAAAGAGCCTACAGCTGGAGTTTAAAGGTCTGAGTTCAAGTCCACATTCTATCTCCAGTCCTGGCAATATCCCTACATAATTTACACATAATTTACTTGGGCAAATACTACCTATTTCACTGGGTACTTTGATGACTAAATAAGGGAATATAGGCTGTGCTTTTTAAAAAATATAAATTGTTATATACGTGGTTAACACTTAATACATGAAATAGGAAGTCAACAAATTTGTGAACGTTTCCGTTTTACAGACAAAAAAATTTAAACACAAAAAATGGCTTGTTTACACACAAAAAATGGCTTGTTCAAACACAGGTTGCCAGGAATAGAATATAATTCTAGGAAAACAATTAAATTTTATATATATATATATTTATATACATATATATATTTACAACCAAGGCTTCAATCCAAAGGTATTCTGGCAACGGCAGACTTAATAAACATATTTATCACAAAGCTTACAAGGGAAACACTAGAAATAAGAAAACATACCAGAAGTGCTAAAGGGTTCCTGGCCTTCAGAGGAATTCTGCTCTGTTTCTCTTACATAAAATGTAAGCTGAGTTGGTTTCAAAGACCTGAAGCCTGGTTTCTGGAGGTTTTCTAAGTAGACACTTAATCTCTTAAGAGAATTTTCATTGACTTCCTGGAAAAAAAAATCAAGGAGCATTTACACATAAAATAGAACAAGAAAACAACAGAATTTATATCCTGACCTATACACACATTATTGAGGGTACTATTAAAAATGTTGGGATTTCATAGCTCTTTGGTGAAGAATAAAATTGGATCCACATTCTTACAACATGTAACAGAACAAACTCTTTATGGCTAAGATGTGAAAAAAAGTAACTACATAAGTAGTAGAAGAAAAAATGTTGAGCTCCTTTATAACTTTGGTGTGGAAAAAGCCTAACTATAAATATCTCTAATACATGATTAGTAATACATGATTGATAAATCCACTTATATAAAAAAATTAAAAACTAAAAAAAAGCACACAAAAAAACCACACATACACACATACAATATGCAATTTACAGACAAATAAGCTATTGAGAGAAAATATCTGCAAGTCATTTCTCTCTATAAAGGGCTCTTAACATGACCATCCTGAGACTGGTTGAATTAAATTATGGTATATTCATTCAATGGAGTACTACAGCCAAAAAGAAAAGAGAAAAAGAATGTGATATAGATATCTAGGAATTGACATGGAGTTATTTCCAAGGTTGTGAAGTGAAAAAAAGAAACATCCTTTAGTGAAGGAATAGCTCTACAGAATGGCATAAATAGTAATCATGTTTCCTATCACTGTAGGTTCCTTCTCAGACACATTGTATGATCTGAAATTAGGAACAATCAGTTTATTTTTGTTTAACAGATTATAATATGCTGTTCTTAGCTACCACAGTTCAGGGGCAGCTGAGGTACCTTTCCTGCTAGTGTAAGACTAAGTCTTCATAATTCTGTTTTGCTATAAATTTCTATTTTTGCTAAAAAGAAATAGGCAGAACAACCCAGAAACTAATAAAAATGGTTACCTACATAAAGTTATATGAATGGGGTAAAAGGAATAGGGACAGGAGTGAGACTTCTAAGTAAACTTTGTATTTACTTTTGATTTTTGAAACCTAGAAATATTTTCTGTATTTTAAAACTGAAGTTAAATGAAGAGGATTAACAACAATAGCTGTGCTTCACTTTGAGACCCTGGCCTTTTGCTGACTAGATAGCACTTTGTCTGTTTCTCTAGAAAAGGGACAAGGGTGTCCTGTACAAATGCAGAGGACTGGACTGAACACGAAGGGCCAGGAAGGGTGAACTGCCTTCCCAGAGCTTGCATTTTGGTGACAGTATGTCTAATATGGGTGGGAAACAGAAACAGTACTACAGGATATGGGGGACAGGGAGTGCTGGGAAGGAAGGCGGGTGACAGTTTCAAATAGGGCAATCTGGGAGAGCCTCATGAAAGCTGACATTTAAACAAGAAAGGAAAGGACAAGCCACATCTACATGACTGACCCCCAGTAAAAACCCAGAAACCAAGGCTTGGCACAGAGTAGGCACTCAAATGCAAGTCAAAAGAGTATATGAAAATACAGCTGACTCTTCAACAACATGGGTTTGAACTTCATGGGGCCACTTACACGTGGATTTTTATTTGTTATGATTTCTTAATAACATTTTCTATTCTCTACCTTGTTTTACTGTAAGAATATAGGATATAATACACATAACATGCAGTATATGTTTTAACTCTATTATTGGTAAGGCTTCTGGTAGGCTATTAGTATTTAAGTTCTGGGGGAAGTCAAAAGTTATACACAGATTTTCAAATGCACAGGGTGTTAGTGCCCCAACTCCTGTACTGTTCAAGGGTCAGCTATATTAATTTACTAGAATAATTACATTTCAGGCATATTGTGTTGGAGCTCTCCATGACCACTCTTGGGTTCAATTTGATAGAGGGATTTACAGAACTCAGAAAAACTGTTATACTCACAGTTATGGTTTATTACAGCAAAAGGATACAGATTAAAATCAGCAAAGGGAAAAGGCATGTAGGATAGAGTCCAGGAGAGGCCAGGTGCAATGTTCCAGTTGTCTTCTCCCAGTGGATTTGTAGAGCTAGCGCTTAATTCCCCAGCAACAAAGAGTGACAATACATGAGAAGTGTTGCCAACCTAGGAAGCTCATTCAAGCCTTGGTGTCCAGCATTTTACTGGGCTCAATCACGTAGGTATGTAATGCCCATGTGACTGACCTTAGCTATTCAAATAGTCTCCAGCACACTCAGAGGGCCCCCAACATATGAAAACAGGCATTCACCAAAAATCACATTTTTAGCATAAAATATCTGGCCTGGCCTGATAACTCACACATACAAAAGAGTCCCATCAGGCAGGATGGGAATCTAAGGGTTCAGAGCTTATCTCCCAGGAGGCAGTCAAGGGCTAATACCAAAGCCAGGCACTTCTTTGGAATGCAGAGTTTAAGTAACCCATGCCTGCTGAGTTCACCTTTTAGAGCACACAGTAGTTTTAATAAAACAACAAAAGATATATTGGTAGAGGAGGGAAAACATTCACCAATGACTAACCATAATTTTTCCATATATGTTGGGTTTAAAAACTTTAAATAATTAACATCCTCAAAACAGTGTATATTTTTCTGTTGATTCATTTTACTAATAGCCCAAATATATATATCAAAAGCCAAAAAATATATATCAAATGTTATAATTAAAATATTTTTGTAGAGCGGGGCACCTGGGTGGCTCAGTGGTTAAGTGTCTGCCTTTGGCTTGGGTCATGATCCCAGGGTCCTGGGATCGAGCCCCGCATCAGGCTCCCTGCTCAGCGGGAAGCCTGCTTCCCCCTCTCCCACCCCCCTGCTTGTCTTCCCTCTCTCACGCACTTTCTCTTTCTGTAAATAAATAAATAAATAAAAATCTTTAAAAAAATATTTTCATAGAGCAAAGAAGCAAAATTTTTTTCCACTTCAAGTAGAAAAAATATATAATAATGTTCTAAATTTTTGAGAGTTCCAAATTCCTTTTCATGTTAAACCAGGTATTAAAGTTAGAAAATAAACAGAACCAATGAACTAATATTGACCATTCTCACTAAGTTTATTGTAAGTTACTTTTCATCTCCATCTGCATTCCTTGAACACACAATAAGTGAGGTTGTAGGGAAGTGAAACAGCAGCATGCAACAGAAGGGAAAACCACTTAGGGCACTGAAAAACTTTCCTTGTAACCATCCTTAAAAAACAGACTGACCATGGTGACAAAAGCCTGAAATTTTCTTTCAAACACTGAATTTTACTCAAAACACTGGTTCAGAAAACATTACTACTAATACTTTAAAGAGTCTCTGTGATAGCTTTATCTCTGTGATAAAGAGCTATATCTCTGTGATAAAGCTTTATCTCTGTGACTATCACAGATAGTCTCTGTGATAGCCTTCTTAATAAAAAATTACAGCTATCATATAAAGGAAAAACCCAGTCTATCTCCTGTGTGCCTGTATATTCACACAAAATACTTGACTTCCAACATGTCTGGTCACCAAATGAGTGGAGGTTTCCCCCACAATAAGCAATTCTCTTTGACGCCAGCTGGAAGTCCTATAATTTAACTCAATTCTGACATTATGTATCCAGAGACAGCATCAGAGCCACAGGCTAAGGGCTCAGTTCCCCCAGACCGTCCTCTCCCTCCACCACCACACCCCCATATACACATTTCAGATGGCTGTCACACCTGTTCTCACCTGTGCTTTTGACCTACCAGTGATTTGTAGCAACCACCTCCTTAGATTCTATTAATTCGATAGAGCAGCTCACAGAACTAGAACTCAGGGAAAAACTTACTTTTGTTTACCATATTAAAGGATATAACAAAGGACGCAGATAAACAGCCAGCTGAAGAGAGACATGGGGTCCCAAGTGCAGGAGCTTTTGTCCCCATGGAGTTTGGGAGCACTATCCTCCAGTGTAGATGTGTTTGCCTACCTGGAAGCTGTCTGAACCCCATACTACTGGAATTTTATGGAGGCTTCCTCATGTAGGCATGATCAATTATTAAGTCTATTTCCAGCTCTTTTCTTCTCTCTGGAGATTGAAGGTTGGGGCTGAAAATTCCAAGTTTCTAATCATGTGTTGGTCTTTCTGGTGACCAGCTCCCATGTAGGAGCCACCCAGGGTCACCGCATTGGAACAAAAGATGCTCCTGGTGCTGCTACTATTTAGGGATTTACAAGGGTTTTAGGAGTCAGGTGTCAGGGATGGGGTCAAAGACCAAAGAGCAGAACCAGAGATGCTTCTAGTGCTCTTCTCACTTAGGCAGGGAGTTACAAGGGTGTCAGGAGCTCTGTGCCAGGAACTGGGAGCAGAGTCCAATGTATGCATTTTCCATTCCCTAAGATTTCATAAAACAACAAGAATTAGATTTTCAATTCTCAGTATATTTTCTTTTTTTTTTTTTAAAGGGACTTGAGTTTTAAATCACAAGTCCATTTGGTCTCACGGTCAGTTGGGATGATGAGCTCAGAGCTGGCTTTCACAAAAGCCCAGTCAAGACCTATAGGATAGAGTCCAGTTTTTTGAAATAACCACCACCACCACCACCACCACCACCACCACCACCACCACCACCACCACCACCACCCCCACCAGAAAGAGAGATGGGGGAGAAAAAAAAATTAAAATAAAAAAATAAAAATAAAATTGAAATGGACTTCCACAGGTTTCTGCTCAGCAGTTTCTTAGTATTCACTCAAAGATTCATGGAGCTCCTCCCCAGGATTGTCACTTGGCAAACTGATGTGGATGGGTACCCAATTGGCATGCTCTTCCTCGGCTAATTTCGATTGCACGAAAACTTAGACCCCTTAACAATGATACAGCGAGTGGCCCATATTCCATCCAGTGGAAAATACTGGAAGCCTAGTATGCACATATTCGGAAGGTTCCTCCTGGAAGACACTGAGCATTAATCCACGAAGGGCAGAATTTTTCAAACGTCCCGCCATTTCAAGGGTTCACGGAGCTCCTCAGATTTGGATCAAGGTGACATTAGCCCAGCCAAACGGAAATTTTTCTTCTTGGATCAAAGAGGCGCGTTTGCTGCGAGGAGAAGGGGCTCGGGCGGCGCGATTTCGCGGCGGCGGGACGCCATTCGCCTCGGGGACCCCGCCAACGGAAGCGCTTTTTCCGGGTATTTCCAGGCAATTCTCCCGAGTTTTCTATCCCATTCGATATCGATTGGGGTAGAAAACTCGGGAGAATTGCCCGCGCTCGCCCGGGCTTCAAAAGGCCAATTCTCAGTATATTTTCAAAGTAAGTCAAAACATCGACTGTATTACTATAACAGAAATACCCAAATTTATAGAACTCTGTATTATATTGTGTCAAAAATTAGCAAAATTTCACGTTATAAAATGGCGATTAAAGGTTAAATAAATAAATAAATAAATAAATAAATGTTTACCCTTTCTCTGGGGTGCTGTCCAAAGAAATCTGGATGTACTGCAAAATAGAATGGCCTCAAGGCATTGACAGCTTCAGCTCCTGATAAAGCTCTTGAGGAGAGAAACCAGTGTGGAAATATCTTCTCTACACATAACCTTTTAAAAAGATGTGGATTTATTATTCACACACACACATACACACACATCCCCAATGAATAAAGTGACAATAGCATTATAATTATTATGTACGCAAAATACCATGGAAACAAGACAGAAATCAAAACTGTGGTTTTCTGAAATCTATAAAAGTTTTAACAAGCAATGTCCAATTATGAAATAAATAAGTTGTGGGGATATAATGTATAGCATATGGAATACACTCCATAATATTATAAAAACTTTGCATGGTGACAGATGGTAACTAAACTTATCATGTATATCATTTAATAATGTATAAAAATATAGAATCATAGAAACAGTGTAGAAAAGACATTGTCAGGGGCTGCAAGTAGGGGAAGAAAGGAGGAGTTGGTAAAAGGGTATAAACATTTGGTTATAAATGAAAAATAAAAAAATACTCAAAGTGAAAAACATATATTGAATCATTATGATGTACACTTGAAACTAATAGGGCACTGTATGTCAGTTATACTTCAATTAAAAAAGAACTTAACAAATAAATAAGAAATATGTTAGAGTTTTAACAAGCAGAGAGTGCCATGTGGTTCCTAAAAACAGTGGTTATAATTCTTCCAATGCAAATATGAGAAAATAATATTAATTAATAACAATAAAATTTCCCCTCAAAGATTACTTTGAAATGTTAACTGGTTTTACTGCAGATGGTGACAATTTCCTGTATCATTTTTTTCTTCAGATAAAAAACCTCAATATCCACAGTGTAATCTTTTCTTTCTAGTGAAAAATATTTTGAGTACAATGCTTAAAAAGAGATACAAGATGCCCCTTAGTTTATCTCCTCATGGTTGGCATGCTAAAATTATCCTAGTTGGATAACTCGACATTATCATTCTTAGATTTTGGCAAAACACACCTAAGAGTGTTTTTTTAAACTACAGTTTTAAATCCAGATGAAATTATTTGCAATTTTTGGGAAGCACTTCCATGACACCTATTTTTGAACATTATAATTTTACCTTTTCCATTCTATAACAGTCTATAAAGAAGCCTAAATACGAGGCACCCTTTTATCTCATGCATGAGCTCATACAATATTGAGTACAAGTGTGTCTCATACATTACTTAGTCTATGGAAGGGTATTATATTTTTAAAATGATAAGAGATTACAGGATCATTTACAGAGATTTTTTTAACAATCTGGAGACCACCACCATATTTTCAGATTACCTTTTTTTTTTTTCACGTATTCGAACCTTTTAAAAGTCAATATATAAGGGGTTGTGCATGAAGAACTACAATAGGAGTCTGAACAATAAAGTAAGCAATAAGCCAGGTACTGAAGTCCTCAATATCAGGCCTTGTAAGCAAACAGTGACAGTTACATTGATTACCCATTTGAACTTCATTTCTTATTCCCAAGTGTCTGACAGACACTTATGCTATCCTGCGAGCCTCTCAAATTTTATGGGTTTAAAAAAAGGAGTAGAGGTCACTCTTTTCCTTCTAATCTCAGCCTGGGTACAGAAAGCAAGGAAGCAGTTCAACTCAGGATTATCTTCCTTATTTCTGTCACTGTGGTACCACTTTTCTCAGTGTTGCCAGAGTACAAATCCACTGCCCAATTTTGGGAGGTCTGGAAGTTGGTTGTTTCTTCTTATTTTATAACGTCCCCAGAAACCATTCCTTCTTTCCATTTCTCTGCCACCCATTAACACCAAAAAGTTGAACTGCATAATCCGTCTACCCCCTGTCTTTTCCCATTTTATATACAGATTAATTTTCCTAAAATCCCACTACCACAGTATTCCCTACTATAACACCTTTGCTTGTGTTCCAACTCCTGCGAATAAAATCCACTTCTTAGTCTGGTATTTCCAATCCTCTGTAATCATTTCCAATCTGTCTTTCTACAGTGACTTCCTACCACTCTTTTAGACGCCTTTGGGCCAAAGTAATCTTTCTCATTCCTCCCTTATTTCTGCATGATTTCTTAGCCCTAAACATGCTCCCTGTGCCCCAGTGCCACCTACCCAAACTGTGTTCATTGACAGAACAATTACTGTGTAAGTGACAAAGTGCTTATTTCCCCCAGAATCTTCCCTTTTGTATCCTCACTGTAGTCTTTCCCTCTTCTAAACTCTAAAAACAGAAACTGCTTACCAGAGCATATTAGCAACACAATACTATAATATGTAAATAATGTTTCCATTTGTTCCTTTCTTCCTCCACCCACCCATGCTCCTCAGCTACCAGGGGCCCTTGAAGGCAGTAACCATGTTTTACTTATACTTGCTGAGGTTGGCTATGTTAGTTAGCATCTGCTGAAAAGCAGAGGTCAAGACACCCTTAGATGTGTGAGAGGGAAAGGGAGAAGGCGGGGAGAGCTTTCAGACCACAATGTAGACCTGACAGCTGCAGGACACAGGAGAGGCAGGAGGACTGGGTAGGAAGTCTTGGACTCTAGCACAAGTTCCAAGAAGGGCTCGGCCAGGCCAATGAGGAGCTGGACCAAAGGCACCCACTGGCAGAGTCCCACGTCTTGCTGGAATGAACCTGACTTTGTGTTCCTGCTCTGCTTGGACACTGGCGGCCGGAAAAGTGTGGCTTTGAGGCAAATCCACTGAATCGCAGAGACAGGTGAGTTCAGCACAGCAGAGGGTCTGGCACAAGTATTATTGTTAATGTAGGTTAAAATAATGTCTACTAGGTATTTAATGAAAGGAAACAACAGAATCAAAGAAAATTATATCAAAAGTAATATTATGTTGCTTGAAATTGAGCAAATTCAACACATGGAAATCTGGATTTATAAGACATTTGGAAAGGATTAAATTTTCGAAAGACGAATCACTAGAAGAGGGATCAGCAAACTTTCTGGAAAAGGGTCATATAGTCAACATTTTAGGCTTTGTGGGCCCCATGGCCTGTGTTACAAATATTCCACTTTGCTGCTGTAGCGGCACATGAATGAGTGTGGCTGTGGTCAAATAGAACTTTACTTACATAAACAGGCAGCGGGCCCATCTGACTCATGGACTGAACTTTACTGATCTCTCTACTAGAGGACTTAAATATAAGTAGCTCAAATACACGTAGAATTTACTTCTAATTTTTGTAGAACACAGCCTATGTCAAGCAAGAAATTTATCAACTCACATAGAGTTTTCCAAAAAAGAAAGTTATCCTACTGATAAGAGCAAGATTGCCTTGAGTTAAATCAAATGGAGAGCCATTAACACTTCAGGAGACAGGGAATTTACAGACTGAATTAACAAAAGGTCACTACTGGTATCTATTTTATATGGCTTGATTTCTAATTAACAACTAAGAATTTGAACTCCAATTACTTTTCATGATCCACAGTACTGTAAAATAAACTTACAGGGCCATGACCAACATTAAAAAAGAGAAGTCACGTAACAGAAAATATCAGTGGCTACTGTGTGTGCCAAGGGTAACCACTATTATGAAATTGGTATTTTATGCATTACGATTAAAATATAGTTTTCTGAAGACTGGAAAAAAACAAGCTGGAAAAGCATGGCTCTATTAAGCAACCACTACTATTCGCTGCCTGTCAATGACACTGAGTGAGGAGGCAAGCGTTCCTCCAGGCTCCTATGAGTTCTCCTTGTATTAGAGAATGAAAATATGATACATTAGCTTGGTTTTCTGTGGTTGGATATTATTAAGATACCACAACATGAAGAAGGTCTACACATCTGCAGAAGAACAATTTTTCAGGGCACACTGTATCTCAGTTTCTTTGTTTCCCTGCCTCTCATCCTCTTCCCTCCAAGTGCTAAGAACTGTCATAAATTCAATCAGAGAAAGTCTCCCTTTCTTTGAGAATCTTTGTCATATATAAGTTGGTGGAAAAAGTCTAGTTCCCCAATATAACTCCCTTTTGTCAGTGACTATTTACTTGAACAGGATAGTTATTTAGAAGTAATAATTAGGGATGGCTGGGTGGCTCAGTTGTTAGGCATCTGCCTTGGGCTCAGGTCAAGATCGAGTTCTGGGATCGAGTCCCGCATCGGGGTCCCAGCTCTGGAGGAAGCCTGCTTCTCCCTCTTCTACTTCCCCAGCTTGGGTTCCCTCTCTTGCTGTGTCTATCTGTCAAATAAATAAATAAAATCTTTATAAAAAAAAAATAAAAGTAATAATTATTACCAAATCTATTTTAGAAATCTAAAACTTCACATACTACTTTTATATAACAGATCAACTTGTATTTTAGTTATATATTTGGAGCCAAAAGCACACGACTTTTCCCTTTTTTGGCTTGGCTACCAAGAAGCCTGAACTAAATCTGACATCTGAGTAACTGTTTAATTAACACAATAATCTTTTTCTCTACAGGGCTCCTGATCTCTTTCAATTATCCTATATATGCCTATTATAAAATGCCAATCAAATTTGTATAGTTGAACTCCCTAAATCCTTTCTTGAAGTACGTTTTAGATTATATATCATAAATAGCAAATACAGCAAATGACCTTACCATACAATTTAAATGTAAAGTGGTTTTCCGACACATAATAGCAATAGACTTGAGGGAAACATGACAAAAACTGCGTTAAGAACAAACTTTATCTTTTTTCCCCTTAAAGTTTTCACATTGAACTGAACTATTCTTCGCCTTCTGCCTTCTGCCCTGAATGAACTCTTGGAGGACCTGGATAGTCACATGAATTTTCTTTTTCTCCTTTTGTTCTTGCCCTCCACTATCATAATTTTAGAATTTGAAGAATAATAATAAATTACAATTAGCCAAATACATAACAGAATCCCCCCCATACTAATTTCATAATGGACCTCAAAGCTTACCTTCTCACAGGTCTCAGGTGGCAAAACATTTCTGAATATATATGTACATCAATTCCCAGGCATCCATTAATCACTTAAAAAGTTAAGCAGATACAAGTAATAAACAAGTGGAATTTGAATTAAAACATTTCCATTTATATTACCAACTCCCCCCAAATGAAATGCTTATCTATAAAGCTAACGAAATATGTACAAGATCTAAATGAGTAAAACTATAAAAATGAAGGATAAACTCAAAGAAGAATTAAATAGAGAGATATCCCGTGTCCAAGGCTCACTACTGTCAAGATGTCAGTAGTTTCCAATTT
This sequence comes from Nasua narica, assembly GCA_028533885.1. Lineage (NCBI taxonomy): Eukaryota > Metazoa > Chordata > Mammalia > Carnivora > Procyonidae > Nasua > Nasua narica. The sequence goes on along the minus strand of JAPYYJ010000314.1, from coordinate 19,051 downwards.
AATCTATAGGACAATAGATTGAATATATAGATTCTGTGCAAGCCCAATAAAAACTCCAGTAAGTTATTTTATGGATATTGATTAACTCAGGTAAAAGACAGAATAGCTGACTCAATATTGAAGAAGAAAAAAGTTGGAAGAATGACACTACCTGACTTCAAGACTTACTATAAAGCTATAGCAATCAACACAGTGTAGTACTGGTAAAAGAACAGACAAATAGATCAATGGAACAGAACAGAGAGCCCAGAAATAGATCCACAGAAGTATAGTCAACTGATCTTTAGAGCAAAGATAATCTTTTCAACAAATGGTACTAGAACAACTGGACACTGACATGCAAATAAATTAATCTAGTCACAGACCTTATGTCCTTCACAAAAGTTAACTCAAAATGGATCACAGACTTAAATGTAAATCACAAAACTATAAAACTCCTAAAAGATAACAGTGAAAAAAAAAACTAGATAACTTTGGGTATGTTGATGACTTTTTAGATACAACACCAAAGGCATGATCCACGAAAAAAAGAAATGATTAAGTGAACTTCATTAAAATTAAAATCTTGTGCTCTGCAAAAGACAATGAGAAGACAAACCACACACTGGGATGAAATATTTGCCCAAGATATACATATCTGAAAAAGGGCTGTTATCCCAAATACACACAAAAAAATCTTTAAAACTCAACAACAAGAAAATAAACAACCTGATTAAAGAAAGGGTCAAATTAAATGTGTCTTTTGTTATTTTAAACATATTGAGATATTTTAATTAAACATTTTACCCAACTGAACCAATTTTGTAGTATTTGTACCTATTTTGGTGTTTTGTCTTTATAGTTTATAAGGTTTTTGAACAAAGCAAAAAAAAACAAAACAAAACAAAACAACAGACCAAAGACCTGAACAGATACCCTATAAAATAAGGTATACAGATGACAAATCATCATATGAAAAGATGTTCAACATGATATATTATTAGCGAATTGCAAATTAAAATAACAATGAGATACTACTACACATCTATTAAATGGCCAAAATCCAGAAGACAGAGAACCCCAAATGCTGATGAGAATGTGGAACAACAGGAACTCTTACTGCTGGTGGGAATGCAAAATGGCACAGCCACTTTGGAGGAAAGCAGGGCAGTTTCTTACAAAACTAAATATGTTTTTATTATATGATCCAGCAATCACACTCCTTGGTATTCACCCAAAGGAACTGAAAACTATGCTTATATAGAAACCTGCACACAGATGTTTATTTAATATTTTTTAAAAAATTTTATTTATTTATTTGTTCGGGGTGGGGGCATGCACAAGCAGGGGGAGCAGCAGGAAGAGGAAGAAGCAGATTCCCTGCTGAGCAGGGAGCCCAACGTGGGACTCAAACCCAGGATCCTGGGATCATGACCTAAGCTGAAGGCAGATGCTTGACTGACTGAGCCACATAGGCGCCCCCACACAATGTTTGTAGAAGCTTTACTCATAATTGCCAAAACTTGGGAGCAACCAAGATGTTCTTCAGTAGATGAGTGGATAAATAAATTATGGTACATCTAGAAAATGGATTATTATTCAGTGTTAAAAACAAAAAAGCCATCAAGCCATGAAAAGACATTTAGATGAATGGGACAGAATACAGAGCCCCAAAATAAATCTATGCATATTATGGTTAATTAATTTATGACAAAGGAGTCAAGAATATACCATGGGGAAAGGACAGTCTCTTCAAGAAATAATGCTGGGAAAACTGGACAGCCATATACAAAAGAAAGACACTGGACCTCTGTCTTACACCAGACACAAAAATTAATTCAAAATGGATTAAAGATTTCAACATAAGACCTAAAAGCATAAAACTCCTAGAAGAAAACAAAGGCGGCCAGCTCTTTAAAATAGACCGGGACCTGAGGAGGCACTGCGGGCTGCCTGAGCTCTATCTAACAGGAGGACCAATGATTAGTATTTACGACACAAAGACAGAACAACTGCGTATAGGACCATATTCCTGGATGCCATTTCCACATGTGGATTTCTGGTTGCAGCAAGATGACAAGCTAATAATAGAGAACCTTTCCACTTCGCCTCTGGCTGAGCCGCCCCACTTTGTGGAACATATTAGGTGTACCTTGATTTTTTTTAAAAAAAAAACACCCATCTCCCACCAGCGTACTGTTCCCTGGAAACAAGGCTCTGCTCTACGAAAAGAATAAAGGTGGCTTGTGGGAAAAGATCTCTTCTCCCAGAAGCTAAACATGGGATCACCAAATCAAGCAACTTGCAGCAACAGAGACCACTGTGGGGCCTGCAAAGAATGCACATCAGAACTTCCATCTGCTGAGTTTTAGGTCTCCCTCCTTTCTGTCCTTCAAGTGACTTTCAAAATAAAATCTTATTTAGGCAAAGGCAAAAAAAAAAAAAGATTTTTGTTTTTGGCAATGGCAATAGCAATTTTGGTCTTGGCAATGATTTTTTTGAATCTGATACCAAAAGCAAAAGTAACTAAAGCAAAAATGAACAATTAGGCCTATATCAAACTAAAAAGCTTTTGCATGCACAGCAAAGGAAACCATCAACAAAATGAAAAGGCAACCTACTGAATGGGAGAAAATAATTGCAAATCATATATCCAATAAGGGGTCAATATTCAATTCAAAATACATAAAGAACTCAACTCAATAGCAAACAAACAATCGGATTAAAAAAGGGTGGATTAAAGAAGATCTGAATGGACATTTTTCCAATGAAGACATACAGAATGGTCAACAGACATATGGAGATGCTCAACCTCACTAATTATTGGAAATGCAAATGAAAACTACAATGAGATATCACTTCATACTCTTTAGAATGGTTATTATCAAAAAGACAAAAGAAATAACAAGGGATGGTGAGGATGTGGAGAAAAGGAAACCCTTGTACAGTATTGTGGGAATGTATGTCAGTGTGACCACTGTGGAAAACAGAATGGAGGTACCTCAAAAAATTAAAGATTGAAGTACCATATGACCCAACAGTTCTTTTTGGGTATTTATCCAAAGAAAACCACTAATTCGAAAAGATATATGCATCCCCATGTTCTTACAGCATTATTTACAATAGCCAAGATATGGACACAACCTAGGTGTCCACCGACGGATGAATAAATAAAGAAGATGTGGTATATTTATACAATCAAATATTATTCAGTCATAAAAAAGAATGAAATCTTGTCATTTGCAACAACACAGATGGATCTCAGGGTCAATATGCTAAGTGAAATAAGTCAAATATTGCATGATCTCTCTTATATGTGGGATCTAAAAAACAAACAAGAACAAAATTAAAAAAACCTACCAAGCTCACAGATACAAAAGAACAGATTGGTGACTACAAAAGGAGGGGTGGGGGTAGAGGGGAAGAAATGGGTGAACTTTTTTTTTTAAGATTTATTTATTTTTATTTGAGAGACAGAGAGAGAACACACAGAGGGAGAGAGAGGGAGAAGCAGACTCTCTGCTAAGCAGGGAGCCTGACATGGGGCTGGATCCCAGGACCCTGAGATTATGACCTGAGCTGAAGGCAGATGCTTAACTGACTGAGCCACACAGCTGCCCCCCAAACTGTCCTTTTTTATTTAAAAATAAAATTTCAGTTTAAACTGAAAGTTTAAACAAAATCAATATGAATTTTTTAAAAGTTTAAAAACGATAAGAAATGAGACTTCAAGCTACAAAAGGACATGGAAGAAACTTAAACGCAAATTAGTAACTGATAGAAGCCAATCCGCAAAGATTATATACTATATAATTCCAACTATATAATATTCTGGAAAAGGCAAACTATGGAGACAGTAAAAAGTTCAGTGGTTGTCAGGGATTGCAGAGAGAGAGAGAGGGAGAATAGGTGGAGCACAGAGGATTTTTAAAGCAGTTGTTGCAGAAAACTGAAATGACTGAGGAAACTCAAAGGGCACATGGAGCACAGGGGAAGACGCCCGGCGGGCTCAGTAGGATCACTCCCCAAGACTGAGCAACCTGCAGGGTTTGGGGTAAATTTTTGCAGCTATGGGTGATGGGGGAGGGAAATGGGACATTGTTGCAGTCTCTCACGGCTGATTCCCTGCCGTCCCCCCCCCCCCACCCCCCGCCATTGCAGAGAGCAGTGAACAGGGAGGGCTGGGATCCAAGGTCTCCATTCCGCCTCAGGGCAGCTGGGGCCTGTGGGATGCGGAGAGCAGGAAACGGAGAGGCTGGGGGCCAAGGTCTCTATTCCGCCTCACAGTGGATATTTATCATTCTATTTGTCAAAACCCATGCAACAGATAGCACCAAGAGTGAACCCTAATGTAAGCTCTGGACTTCGGGAAATAATGATGTGTCCTTGTAGTTTCATGAATTGTAACAAATGTCCCATGCAGATGTGGAAGACTGTGTGTATTAGGGACAGGGAGTATATGGGAACTCTATACTTTATTTTGCTGTGAACCTAAAACTGCTCTAAGAAAGTTTATTAAAAAAAAAAAAAAGGCAGATAGAAGGGGGAAGAGGTTGTAATTAAATTAACTTTTCCAATAATTTAGATTTTAGGAAGGTCTTCAACTACAATATGGTATCCATGTCAACTGACAGTGATTTTAAAAAACATTCTATGAGGAAAAAAAATCCTAAAAATAGTCCCTAAAAGGTCTTGAAATGCCACATTATTCACACAATAATCACTAGGTAAAAAATTCTTTTCCCCTCTATTATCAAGCTCTTAGCTTTCTCACTCTCCATTATTCCACTCTTCTAGAGATTTGTTGAGCAGCATATTCTCCCAAAACAAACCACTTGATGTCTAAAATCATATTCCATCAAATCTTGAGCATTAAATATGCTTAAAAAAATATTCTCATGAGGGGCGCCTGGGTGGCTCAGTTGGTTAAGTGTCCAACTCTTGATTTCAGCTCAGGTCACGATCTTAAGGTCATGAGATACAGCCCTGCGCCAGGCACCTGCTGGGCATGGAGCCTGCTTAAGATTCTCTCTCTCCATCTCCTTCTGTTCATTCCCGCCTCTCCACCTTCAAAAAAAAATATTTTCATGATGTAGTTAGTATACCTGTAACCAAGATAATGTAACAAAGCATAACTGCCATTGATAGAATGATAGAAAAATGTATTTTAAAGACAAATCAGGAATTACTTTTAAAAATGTACATATTCAAACAACAATGGATATTTTATTTTCTGGCTGACTGGTGTGGCAAGAGTCTCTGGAAAATATGCGTTTATAGGTGTTCATTTAAATGTTTAAAAAGGTGAATTTACTTAACATTTACCTTTATATATATTGTTTGAGATGAATACACAGATACAGGAAATACTCCTACCATTTTGAAGATTTCTGAGATCAAATCCAGATGCAATGAGGAAAGAAAATCATGTGGACTATCTAAAGGTTCAATGCAATCTGTGATGGACTGAATTCTCACCAAATATCTTCAAGAAATAACCAGGATAATATAATCTTGGTCAAGATAGCACAGATACAAGGCTCAAAGCTTGCAAAGAAAAGACTAGAAAGATATGCATATGCAATTTCTAGCTGGCTATCTCTAGGTAGTAGGATATTAAGTGCTTTAATTTTTTTAATTTCCTAGTTTATTTACAATGAACGTGTGACATGTGTTTTTAAAAATTTTTTTTTAAATCAATGCTTTTAGCATTCAAATTAAATGAAGAAAATGTATATAGCAGGAAAGGGTGTTGCTCACTTGGTATTTAAGACAGGACCCTACCCCTCTGGGATATCTGTCCAAAGACAGTTTTAGACTGTAGTCCCAATTTAGCTCAAGAAGAAACAGCTCACCACACTCACACATGATGAAATTTCATTTTTTATGCTATTTTTTAAAAGTTTATTATTATTATTATTTTTTTAAGTAATTTCTACACCAATCGTGGGGCTTGCATTTATAACCCCGAGATCACATACTCTTCTGACTTAGCCAGCCAGGCACCCCTCATTTTTTAAATTATTAAGAAAATTTATGCCATTTAAATGCAAAGATATTAATAAATGAGCTAAACCTGTGGAATAAGAAATGAGGAATAATACTTGAGAGGCACATGATCATCCAAGAATACAGATGAGAAACAAATGAAATATGCAGCCATGCTCTAACCAACATCCATTATTCAGCATAAAATGATCCTAAAAGCACCCTTGAAAAGCCAGAATTACTGAACAATGCAAAGCACCTTGGTGTACAATACAACAATGCAACCTGTTTTGTCTTTGGCAGCAGTATCTTAGAAAGTCATAAAATCAAATTGTCTCTGTCCAATGAATAAGGTAGGTGATCCAAATGATATGCTCTACTATATACATTTTCAAAAGCAAGACATAAAAACAAACATAACACTGAAAAGAAACTTATGATAACTGATTTGAAAAGTTTTGAAGTTTGAAAATTAAAGCACACTATAAAGACAAAAATTCTGAAATGAATTTAGGAAAGACTAGTTGCTTCAAATTTGATTCATAAAGAGTTTTCAAGGCAAACAGCCAAGTTACATTAAATATATATCTAAATATTTATGAATAAGATTTGCTAGGAAAGGCAGCTCGTTTACCACAGAAAGTAGCTCTATAACTTCAGAGTTAGTCTCTAAAGAATCACCAACAGCAAAATTGCAAAAATTATAGAGAATGCATCCTTAATGACTTTCAAACGTGGAGCACAGAGTATGTTTTGCAGAGAATTTTTTTTTGTAAACAGACTTTATGTAGCACGTTTTAGAAGTGTTTCTGTCAAAAAAAAAAGCTTCTGTACTAACTTGAATTTAAATAAACAATTTTCTGTATTTCAAGTAGTGGTTTTCAGTTATACAGAAAAACTATACATTCACTATCCACTTTGTAATCATAGGGTAAAATTACTACTGAGCAATGACTAATAAAGAATATTAATATTTAGAAATGGGACAACAGATTCTCCCAATGAAAATAAAATGCTCCTAAATACAAGTCTGAACATTAAATCATGGTTTCTAGATTTAGAGAGAACTTAAAAAAGAAAAAGGCTACTACAGGTTAAGAGTTAGGTGTTTTCTGTCTGCTTTTTGGGTGAGTAGGTGATTTCCTAAAAAGGTGGTGGGGGGTGCCTGGGTGGCTCAGTGGGTAAAGTGTCTAACTCTTGGTTTAGGCTCAAGTCATGATCTCAGGGTCCTGGGATCAAGCCCAGCATCCTGCTTTAAGCTCAGCGCTGAGTCAGATTATCCCTCTTTTTCTACTCCTCCCCCGGTACCCTCTTTCTCTCTCAAATCAGTAAAATCTTAAAAAAAAAAAAAAAAAAAAAAGTTAAAAAAAAGGTTCAAATGGCAGTAGAGTAAAAAGAATTAGCATGTAGGCCTATACCACATGTGACTACTCCAAACTGAGACATATTTTAAGTGTAAAGTATGCACTGGATTTTAAAGATTTAGTACAAAGGCAGAATGCAAAGTATCTCATTAGTCCTTTTCTATATTGATTAGAAGTTGAAATAATTTATTAAAATTAATCTTACTTTATTTTTGCTTTTTAAAAAGTAAAACACAATCTGATTTTGTCTTTTGCAGTTTACTACCAGAAAATGTAAAATTACATCCGTGGTTCATATTATATTTCTATTGGTTTGTGTTGATCTAAGCCAGTGCAAGGCAAAAATGCTTTTAAGTTAACATAACACTGTCAGAGAAAGCAGTCTGCACAATGGTTAGGAAAGGGAGGTTGCCCTGTCTGAAATCTGTATTCAATTCTTGATCTTGATTCTGGCACTGACTACCTGTGTGAGCCTGGGAAAATTATTTTACCTTCCTGGGTCTGTTTTCTCATCTCATAAATAATACAGAAGGTTGGAGAGCTGTCTCTTCTATGAAAAAAGTTTAATGTGAATTAGCTTATGTGCAATGGGTGAATTGGGGAAATATGTTATATCCTATGCAGTTTTTTCCCAGAATGTTAAAGGTTTGGAGTGATCAGAGGTGGTCTTTCTACAATTACAAAAGGCTTCAGCCATATGTAAAGACCTTAGTATATGTGCTGCCGAAGCGAGCACTTTATGTAAAGACCTTAATGACAAAACCTGAAAACCCCCCAGTAGTTCCTTTAGTTTAAGAAGCGGATGGTTAGCAGCTTCAAGTATCCCTGCATTTTTCGTCAAGCAATCTGGAAAGCTGTTAGTGCAGATGAAAAAGCTGGAGATTTCCACATGTCTTGTTTTGAGTGGTGTGTATTTTTTTCTTCATAAACCCTGTTATTTTAGTGTATTATTTCGCAGAATGTCAAGCTTTCCAGGAACGTGTTTATGTCATTACAGCAGAAACACCTGTATAATATGTACTGTCACCCTAAACTGCCCTTTAATTCAAAATTTAAAAATTTTCACTAGCTGAGAGAATACTTGGAGCAAACACTATGCTAAGTAGTTTAGTCAGAAACTTTATTGTAGAAAATTCTATTCAGTAAGTATTTTATTGACCTTTGTCTATCAAAAGGCAAGAATTACAATTCTAATACTGGCAATCAAGACTAACAAATTTAATACAAATGAAACAACAATAAATACAGGTGTCATCGTCTTGTCTAGTCACTGGACTAAAGTTATCTGCAGTGTATGTTTTTGAGAAAATGTTGGAAAGACACATATAAAATGCTCGAAATATTCATTAGAGTCTATCTCTAAAAGCTGAAATCTAATCTAGAATATTGTAATTATTTTTAGCTCTCTGGATATGGAATTTCGCATTAGACTTTTTTTAAAAAAGGTTTATTTATTTGAGAGAGAGAGCTAGCCAGCAAGAGCAGGGTGAGGGACAAAGGGAGAAGCAGACTCCCCACTGAGCAGTGAGTGAACCTCACATGGGACTCAGTCCCAGGACCCCAGGACAGTAGGACCCCAGAACCATGACCTGAGCCCAAGGCAGACACTTAACCGACTGAGCCATCCAGGCGCCCTCCCACCACCACATTAGACTTTTGTACATGTTTTAAGGAGTATATTATGCGTAAAAGTAGGGGCTACCTGTCTCAGGATTTTTGTGAAATTTAAATATAATAATGTACATAAGGGATTTAGCAACAATTGGCAAATAGAAAATTTATATAAGTGACTATTATTATATAATTCAGGGTGTATAAAATTCCGCAGAATTCCTTTTTCCCCCTCCTAATAAGGGCTTACATATAGGTAGAACATGTATTTAAACACAACATTTTATCCAAAAACAAATTTTATAATTGGAAAACTCAGAATTATCACAATAAGGGTGTCTGAAAGTCTTAAAAAATACAGAGCAAGAATACATACAAGTAAAAAATTACAAATGAATAATTTAATTTCATAAACTTTAGGGAAAAAACTGAATCTATCAGAACAAATAAATATGGCTATTTTTGTTATTCAAAGACAAAGAAAGTTAGCACTTGCTAAGTAATAAAAAGAGAAGTTTTCACAGTAGTACTTCTCTTAAAAGAAAAGAGAGCCTAACTGGGTATAGTAAAATTATATTGTGCTGTGGGAACTGCCTTTTTAATGAATTAATAAAGCGGTTTTCTAATAAAGTGGTTTTCTCAATTGGGACAAGGAGAGACAACATGGGAGGAAATGGAACTTCTTTTCCTTTTGCCAACAATCTCCCCTTCCCCCACCAATGGTGGCCAACTCATATTTCTATAGGGTAATGCCTATAAACATAAAAAATATTCATTTAATTCCGATATACACACAACAAAATTATTATTCTAAAGATGACTGTTTCCTATTTAAATCATGAGAAAAAATGAAAAATGTTTTTTCTGGTTCTACTGAAAAATCAGACAGAAAATATGTGGTTTCCCCTTGGAGTCTTATGCGTTTTTTAAGTATTTCCCATAAGATCTTCTTGAAGAGTAGGCTCAGACAACTAAGTGACAAGGAAAGCATGATGGGATCAGAATCCTTTTGGAAAGACAGGGATTAGGGAAGAAACAAAAGAAAAAGAAACAGGAAACAACTTTTAGGGCAGTGGTTGTCAAAGCTGGAACTGAATCTCTGGGAACTTGTTAGAAATAAAAATGACTAGGCCCCGCCCCAGTCCTGCAGAAACAGAAACTGGGTGGGGCCCAGCAATCTGTTTTAACCTGCCTTTGGGATTCTGATGCACACTTAGCTTTAAGGAACCCTTATTTCACCGTTTTACAGGACTGAGGTATCAGAAAAATTTTAAGTTTTAAGTTATTAAAAATACTTCTTTAACAAACTTAGGGAAATATCCCTAGATACTCAATTGTATGTGAAAAATCAAATAATCTTCAGTTTTGCTTGAACTAGTTCTTTGTTCTCTTTATGGTTTACCCCGTTCTTGAGCTTAAAAAATTCTAAGTAGAAACAAGGTTAAACCTCAGCCCTCTGGCAGACATGGCTGCTTGCCTTTTCATGTGGCACAGATCTTGGGTCAGTCCTCATCTCTGCAAGAACAAGAACCCAACTTCATTACTCTAGGCAGAAATAAACATGCCCCAGGAAAAACAAAATCATAAGGGGCCTGACTGATAACTGCAATGTTAACTTTTAAATTTACTATGAGAAATGTGACTGCTGACAAGACAGGAAGATTTAGATCTGTGTTTCTTTCCCTTATAGGACTTAGCTACCCAGAAAGTCAAAATGACTTTCAGCAGATTGAAAATCCACTGCTTCAGAGCAGAGCTGGGTGCTTCCACTTGCTAGTGAGAAACAGTCTGACAGCCCGGGGCACCCATGCCAATTGCAGGGTTCTTGTGTCCAGACAAATTTTTTACATGGGTGGTTCTTACACAGATTCCATGTAGCCTACTATTCTTCCATCTGGAAAAGGCCTCAGGCATGCTATAAAATAACTAACTCTTCAGACTTGGGAGGCACACTGGGTCCTTAATTCACCTGATTTATCAACAGGCATTTACCAAATTCTTATGTGCCAGGCTCTATGCAAAGTACTGGAAATAAAAAAAAAAAACCATTAAGCCAATCCCACTTGTCCAGAAATTAGTTTAGGAAAGATGGAGGGAACGGAAAAATAAAGATAATTATAAAATATAGTTAATGAAATAATACAGCCATGCACTGAGTATTATGGGGAGAATCTCTGGTAAAATATCTAGGGTGGGGGAAGGGTTTGGAAGGTCTTTACCAAGGAGATAAGAGAACTCTGGATTGAGGCTGGAAGATGAGAAAAGCCAACCATCTTAACTGGTCACTGTCATCCACTTAATAGTGATGTTGGCTTTTATTTCATAAAATGAAAATTTCTGATTTTAACCTAACTCTGTGCTAGGGCAATAAAGCTATGCAGTTACAGATCAAACCTAGGAGAAAGAGGTATCTAATTTGGTGGAAAAGCCAAATTATGGGTTGCTTAGAGAAAAACGGTTTTGCTTACCTCTGACAGATAGATAGAAATACAGAAATAATAACAGTGTTTGTTAAATAAAGCTCCTAGGATTGGTCTTTGGCCATTTGGCACAGTTTTTATTTGAAAGTAACTTATTTTTAACAAAGGTTAATATCCTCAGGCTACTCTCACGGACTTATACTGCAAGTTTTTAAAAGCAGTTTGTTCCGTCAAGGAGAAATAAAAGCAGGCAATTTTTCATTGCTTTTCAGTTGAATACTTCTCAGGGAAGCGAAAAAGGCCAAGATAAAGCAAAACAGCAAGTCCTATTAAATGAATAAGTTACAGCAAAAGCAAAGTACCTAGGTTCTTTAGCTTCCTTCCTAAATCTTTTGCTAGGAGGTGTGAATCACAAACACTTCTATGACAAAAGAACTTCAGGGGAAAAACTGTAGCCGGAAACAAACGTAAACCGTCTTTGGTTTCTCATTTCAAAACAAGTTAAAACAGATGCGGTGCGTACACTCCAGGCCCTGGCATCGCCTCAGTTCAGAAGTTATCACGTGGACCTAAGGTCACGCTGCCAAGACCCCTCTTCCTGCGAAGAGCAGCCCAAAAGCACCACTGGAAGCCCTCCCCTCCAGCTCCTTACAGTTCCGGCCAGCGTCAGCCGCGCGGGATCCCTCCGACCTGCTCTACCTCCCACCCCTTACCAAGAGGAAGGAGTGTCGCTCCCGCAGGCCTGTGCGGGGACGCATGCGCGCCGGGGCGCCAGCCCTGCTAAAGGGGGCGCTCCGCAGGGCCAGGCGTTCCCACCGGCCTTCGTCCCACTGGACCGGCTGACAGGTTCCTACCAGCAGAGATCGCTGAGCCCCAGCCCCTGAAATCCCAGTCGGGCGCGCACCGCTCGCGCGCGTCCCTCCGGCGTCGGCCGGGGCGGGTCGCTCGAGGTGAGTCCGGCGCGCTGCCGGCACCAAGCTTGCACTCTCATTGGCTGACGCCTGCCTGGCCTTCCTCCCTGAGCGCCTGCGCGCAACCGACGCAGCGGAAACCCCTAGCGGTCCCCAGGCTTGCGGTGACAGCAGTGCCCAGGTGACCCAGCTGTCGTCTGCGCTCCCCTGAAGCCCTTGCCCCACCGCCTTCTTACCGACCGGCCGGGAGGGGGTTCGGCGGAAAGCTTTAGAAGACGCGAATGAGTACTCCGAGACATAACGGCCTAGGCCGGCGGGCGTCGGAAAATGACTAGGCGGCAGGTGGCCGGGCCTGATCAGAGCGGGGAGGACAGGACGGGGAATGGAGGGTGACCGAGCACGCTCTGGAGCCTGGAGAAGGGAAGGGGGTGGGGACGCACGCATGCGCTGGGCCGCCCAGCACCCTCCCGCCCCGCGTGCTGGGGCCCAGGGAGGGGGCGAGGCTGTCCTTAAGAATCACGCGGGAGCTGAAGCCTTAGGTAGGTTCTCTGTTGAATGCTCCAGAACTTAAAGGTCTTACTGAAGTATGCCCTTTGGCATACCTTACAGAAACATAACTAACTCCTAAACATTTTTCTCCAGTTTACATTTTTTTTTTTTTTTTTAAGATTTTATTTGACAGAGAGATCACAAGCAGGCAGAGAGAGGAGGGGGAAGCAGGCTCCCTGCTGAGCAGAGAGCCCAATGCCGGGCTGGATCCCAGGAACCAGGAGTCATGACCTGAGCTAAAGGCTAAAGGCTTTAACCCACTGAGCCACCCAGGCGCCCCTCCAGTTTACATTTTGTTTTTGACTTTGGTCCCTTCTTGCTATTTTCAAACCTTAAGCATTCCCTCCGTCGCCCTTTTTTAAACTATTCATCTTGGGGTTTAGCTTTACTTTGCTCTGGTGGCTTTGTTATCCCCAGGAACGGCCACAAATGAAATTAGGCAAATGCAACAACCACTCTTTTCCCTACCTTTTAGCACTGTTGAGAGAGGGGGAAAAAGGCGCCTCCGTTTGTCCCATCCCTAAAGGCTCTTGCTCTGGGCAATTTGGTCACTTGTGATACATTCCATCCAACCGCATTTTTTTTTTCCCCTAAAAGCTTAATTTACCATCTTTCGCATTTTAATCTTTTCAAATGCATCCTGGCCACCAGCATCTAAATGGTCTCATATTTCTCTAACTCCTTTCTTTGGTTTTCAGTTTCCATCTATAGGAAAGACTAATTTGTAAGTGTCCACTTACCATTCTCTTCACTTGCCCTCAAAGGCGCCTCAAACTGATGGTAGTCATCTCCAAACCTATTTTCTAGGTGCCGCATTTAAGTAATGGCAGTTACTGTCACCGGGTTTCTTCATACTAGAAAAGTGAGCATTTTTCTTTAACTCTCCTCTGCCTCACTTCCCATATCCCGTTCTGATAGTATTTATTTCACATTTCATCATATAATAAAAGGCATTTTGTTAAGTGCTAGGATTTAACATTTTTTAGTCTTGGGAGGGTATAGACTTAACTCTAGTGATGCTATTACCATATTTTGAGAACTTTAGGAAATACTTTCAGTCCCCTTAGTAACGATGTACTCTTTTATTACTCACCTTATTCAGACTTTTTCTCTAAATGATTTTAAATTCTGTTTTTAAGTATCAAATCAAGGATTGAGAATGATCACCATGCAGAATGTGCTACAGATCCAGAGGACGACTTGAGAAAAGGAGTTTAAACTTACTAAGGTGGCTAGGAACAGTCCTTGTTAGGGTATTTAGATTGTGGTATATTTATTTAAAATACTGTCTTCTTTAGTCATACCTAGTGCAACAAATTACAAATTTTCAAAATACAAATATTGTAAGATACACTAAAGGAAAATTATTCAGACAGTAATTTAAAATTTTTTTTGGTATAACTCAGAAGGTGCCCTAGAATTTTAGCATTTGAATCATATTTCAATAGTATTTACTATTTTAGATTACAGATGTAGAATTGGATTTAGATTCTGTACTATGTATAAACTTATTTCATACCCCTAAAGGTTTATCTGAAAACTCCAGTTACCTGCTCACCTACTTTCCATTTTATGTCTCCCTCTTATTAAATGCATAATATTCAGTGTGTGATTTTCCACTGTTTAGATTTCAGAATAAATAGGGATTTACCATACTTAGGTTTACCTAAGTTAAAGAGAAGTCAAAAGTAATTTGAAAAACCACTTTTCAGTGTGGATAAAACCATTTGCATACTTCAATCCAAATTTTTAGTGTTTGGAAACTATTAAATTACTATATAAACCAATAAAGGGCAAAAGGTGATTATAGTGAAAACTGTCTTTATTTTTATTGCCTTTTATTTTCAACAATGATTACTTGAACTTAAAAAAAAAAAGCCTTTATTAACTAATGATTACTGAAAAGCCAAACCTTTCCAGCCCACTTCATATTCTCTTTCAACCATTTCAGGGCAGAACAATGTTCCAAACTATAAACCTGTTCCTTATTAACATTGACGGTCATGTGCTTAATGAAGAGCTTTGGATCTGATATACGAGCAGCCATAATTAATCTTTCCACTGCAGCTTGATAATCATCCTTGTTCCGAGATTTGTTTTCTTCACATCTACAAAGTGAACAACTCACAAAGTCAGAAACTATAGTTTCTTCAAAATAGTCATTTACGATTACTGGTACTAAGCTATGAGTCTTTTTACTGTATTCTTCTGATAGCGGCTTTCAAATTTTTCAAACAAGACACATAGTAAAAAAGACATTTTATACTGTAATCTAGTATATACCCTCATACATAAAGATGGAAGTTTCACAAGACTTACCCTTAAGACAATGTACTCTATTTTCTACTGTCTTTTATTTTATTTTTTTTAAAGATTTTATTTATTTGATGAAGAGAGAAAAAGAGAGAGCACACACTGGGGGAGAAGCAGGCAGAGGGAGAGGCAGGCTCCCTGCTGAGCAAGGAGCCTGATGTGGGACTCAATCTCAGAACCCTGGGATCATGACCTGAGCTGAAAGCAGATGCTTAACTGACTGAGCCACCCAGGCTCCCTTTTATCTTTTTATTAATGTGGTTGCAGGGGTGCCTGGGTGGCACAGTTTGTTAAACTTCTGACTCTTGTTTCAGGCCTTGATCGCAGGGTCATGAGATTGAGCCCTGCTCTGAGTCTCACTCTGCATTCAGCAAAGTCTGCTTAAGACTTTTTCTCCTTCTCCCTTTGCTCCTCCCCCATGTGTGCTTTGTCTAATAAATAAATAAATCTTTAAAAAAAAAATAATGTGGTTGCAATACCCTAAATTGATTTTACCACACAAATGTGCTACAACCGAGTTTGAAAAACACTGACCTGGAACATAGCTAATAACCTCTCTGTATTTTGAAAGTTGATAATTACATAACTATTCACTGTAATGTATACAAGAATAGTGAAATTTAAGTTTGGAGTTATTCACAGTCACATGTTTTACCTTGATATTAGCTATTTTTAATTATAAGCGTATACTTAACAGGTAGCTAATGTTTGATAACCGAATTGTAGCTATATACCTAACTAAATTTCCAGTTATTTTTTGTTTTGATATAAGATTCTTCACTAAGTGCTACAATTTACTTTTCTAATAACTTTTCTACCAGTCGCCAAATTTCATAAAATTCTTATGACTGTTTACCCTAAGGGATAGAGAGTGGGAAGTGTTTAAAATAGAGATATGGCTGTTATGTTAGGCATCAGTTGTTTATGTTTACTGTATCGTGCCCTTGGCAACTGTAGGGCCCAACAGCAAGGTGCAAGAATGAGTCTCCTTGCATTAACACTTTAGTGTGGTACACAGAATGTTGTGAATGAGGACTTCAGCTTGATCACCAAGTTGAACCAGTAGTCACAGAGAGGAAGGATTGGCAGGTGCCTTCTACTACAACCAGGCTTAGAAAGTGGTGCCTAAAATCTGGTGGAGTGGGCATATGCCAACTAGGTGCAGTTTTTGAAAGTCTAAAGATGAAGAAAATTCTCCCTAAGAGAGGTTAGTGTAACAAGGCAGGTCTCAGTATGATAGTAATAGCAAAAATCAAATTGTTTGGGACAAAGTTAAAGATTTAGGCATGTCACTGGTTATGCAGTGAGGTCACAAATACCATCCAAATTCAACAACGAATAAAAAGGCTGCATATATGTGGGGAATGGAAAGCTATGAGAAAAGCAGACCCTCCTTAGGAAGTTTGGGAGCCCATATGCCTCATGCCACTTACAGTGCACAGTAGTAAACAAGGAGGCCCTCGGAAAAGAATAAAGCTATAACCAAAAACTAATTGTAGTGGGTTTTTAAAAAATTGTGGACCTAAAATAAATTATTTCCTGGGGTGCTTGGGTGGCTCAGTCAGTTAAGTGTCCAATTCTTGACCTCAACTCAGGTCACTCTCAGGGTTGTGAGTTCAAGCCCAGTGTGGAGCCTACTTAAAAAAATATATATTTTCTAATTTTCTTCCCCTTAAGTATGGCCTAGGTTAAATGACTCACTATCATACATGGAATTAAGCAGAAATGACAGTGTGTACCTTTGGACACTGGTTATTAGATGACAATTCTTCCTGGGTCTCTGCATTTCTAGAAGTTTTGAGAGCAGAGACACTGACTACCTCTTGTTCTGCATTTCAAGGATGTTTATATAGTGGACCACCTTGAAAGACAAAGATAGGGTCTTCTAGAACAAAGGGTAGGTTTGCTTATACCCTCACAAGATAGAGATGTTATTTCCCTGCAGAGCAACAGGGAAGGCATGCTTATCATTCATTATAACAGGTCCCCTGAAGTTCGAGATTACTCTTGTAACAGAACTCAGTGCATGTACAGGTATCCAGCTGGGCCCATCTGTGGGACTTGGAGAGCAAAACAGGAGATACAAATATGCAGATAATCACACTGCTTGCTGTACCATAAGTAATAACATCTTCTGTCTCTAATGCAAGAATCTTGTGTTTTATGCTAGGATCTAGGTAACCATCTTAGACTGATTGGTAGACTGCCAATAGGGTAAAATTGAGAGCCTTCACAGTTCTTGATATAGGTCATAAAAGGGACTGCAGCTTCCTCCTTGCCTTTCCTCTGCTTAGATCGCTCTCAGATTTAGCTGTCCTGTCATGAAGACACTCAAGGAAGTGAGCATTCTTGGCAACAGCATGTTAATGAGCCATCTACAAAATGGATCCTCCAGTCTCAGGCAAGCCATCAGGTACGTGACCTCAACTCCTGACCCACCACCTCAGAGATCCTGAGCCATAACCACACTTCTAAGCTACTCCAAAATTCCTGACCCACAGAAACTAAAAAATTATTTACTGTTTTAAGATGTTTGGGGATAATTTATACACAGTAATAGATAACCGATAGGATATCCAATCTGATGATGTGGTTTATACCACCAGTAAACTGAAGAAATATTCTTGTCAAGAAACTCTAAAACAGGAGACCCATGAGATCTTTATCAATTTCCTGGATAGGCCAATAAGGAATTGGAGTGGTATAAGCCTAAATTCCTGGAATCTACACAAAATTATTTGAAGAAATACCAGTCTGGTCCAACAGCTACATTATAGTATTATGCATTTATAACAACATTTTAAAATCTAGAAACTAGGCTGATGGCTTTATGTTCAACATAATTCTTTACTGAACCAAATAAACTATTGCATATTTCTCTTTTAGACTTGGTTTTTAGATCTTTTGTGTTGACCAGAAAGATAAGTAACTTTTAGATACCTGTCTAAAAACTGTCTGTACACAAGAAAAACTGATATTTAAAGAGGGTCCATTTCTTTGAACATCTGACAGCATCTTTGAAGTTGCTAATGTGTTTATTAAATGCTACCAGCTTGTTTGGTTTTATGTCTCCAACAGGTCAAATCCTTTTCCAATTTAAATGTTACCAAAGTTTGTAAATACATACACATATTAATATATATATTACATATAATAAATAAATAAGAATATGTATATATAGACATCTATGTATATATGTGTTTGTGTGTATATATAAAATATGCATAAAATATATATGTTTATTATAAAATATAAGATATATAAAAACATTTACATCCTAGGTCAGGTGTAGGGAGCCATGATCTGCTTTTAGCACACAATTAGAAGTTAAATCAACCAACCTTTTCAAAACTATCTGCAGTATCTGTGTAGAAGTTCCAGGACTCTGAATACTACTAGCATTAGATACCAGGAAGATTTCAATAGCTAAAAGCATTTCAATCTCAGATAAATAGGAAGGAATCAGTAGAAGTTTTCGGTATAAATTTCCCTCCAACGGTGGGTAGCAACCCAATGAAAGAGCACCTGGAAATCAAATAATAGATCAAACTTTACTAAAACCCCAAAAGGTGAAAAGCTAGACTTCCACCGGTGATTAATTACTTACATTACAGAATGATTCTTCACATCAGCAAGTTTATTACACAAATTATATGGTGGTGAGCTTATCCTAGTACATTTGATATTATTCTTTGTAAAATACTTCTGAAACATTAAATATGAAGTAAGCAATATATTTAAAGACTCTCCTAAATATTACTTTTGAACCCCATTATGGCAACTGCCCATTTATTTCAAACCATAATCAACACAACATAATTTCAGAGTAACTAAAAAACCAGAAGAGCACTGTGGGTTTTGTTTAAATGGGATCTGGTCTAATGGCAACTACATATATTTGTAATTATTGTCTATC
>JAPYYJ010003139.1:0-11922 GCA_028533885.1 Nasua narica | reverse complement strand
CTGAGCTGACGTCCCCAGGCGTGTGGGGGCTCCGGTCCCGTGTCCCCTGAGCTGGCGTCCCCAGGCGTGGGGGGGCTCCGGTCCCGTGTCCCCTGAGCTGACGTCCCCAGGTGTGGGGGGCTCTGGTCCTGTGTCCTCTGAGCTGACGTCCCCAGGTGTGGGGGGCTCTGGTCCTGTGTCCCCTGAGCTGACGTCCCCAGGCGTCGGGGGGGCTCTGGTCCTGTGTCCCCTGAGCAGAGGTCCCCATGTGTGGGGGCTCCAGTCCCGTGTCCCCTGAGCAGAGGTCCCCAGGTGTGGGGGGCTCCGTCCTGTGTCCCCTGAGCAGACGTCCCCAGGGGTGGGAGGCTCTGTCTTTGCCTATTGCACCTGCCGGCCAGCCGGACAGTTTGTCACTCCTGGACTACCCGGGGTCCCCGCTGGCAGGGGCACTTCGCCTGCACCTGTGTCACCGGGGGAGGCAGCAGGCGGCACCAGTGCCCGGCCTCTGTTTCCCGTCAGGTCCATCACGGGCTCGGCCTTGCCACCTGTTCCCTCGTGGGGACCAGGACTCCCTGCTCTTTGCCCTGCGGGGTTCCTGTCCCTGGTGGCCGGTGGCATCGTGGCTTGTAAGAAGGGGGTCTTGACCAGGAGCCACCAGGTGCCCTGGCTCCAGGGTCGTCCCCGTTGGCTGAGCGCAGCTTGAGGCTCCAAGCACGGGGCACCCTTAGCGGGACGGGGACCATGACGCCGCTCGTGTCAGGAATGGGTGTGACCCGCTCTGTGCAGCCCGGTCCCGAGGGAGCCGATTTAACTCTCTTCCTCTGGCTCCTCTCGGTGCAGACTCCGCGGGCTCTGTCAGAGCCAGAATGAGCGACTCGGGGTGGGGGGGGGGGCGGGTCAGGTGGGTCCTGGCGCACGGGGCGGGGCGTGTGGGGACGCACGAGGGTGTTGGAGCGGCCTGTCGGCCCCGGCGGCTGGCGGGGAGAGGCAGGGGTGCGGGCGGCGGCCTCCCCGGGGTGGCACAGGCCGAAGTGTCATCAGTTCCCACGTGCCCACTCCATCTCCTCGGCTTTGGAAACGGCGTGGCCGTGCGAGCGTGGTTCATTATAAATCTAATTCCGCAGTCCCGTTGAGTGAGCCTGCATCGTCGCGGGCGGGGTCGGACGTGGCCTAAAGCTGGGGAGACGCGGCCCCGCGGCAGCTCGGGGCCGGGAGTCCGTGGCGGACCGCGGCGAGGCCTGACGGCCGGCGGCTTCCCTCCCAGGAGCCCGTTTCTCCGGGACGGCAAGCGCCCACTCGGCTGCACAGCACGGGCTGGGTATTTTCCGTGGAAACATTCATTTTTGCAAATGTTTATGGGTTGCTCATTTGGCCGAATACTAAGGTCCCAGGGACAGAGCCCAGCCCAGTTCCATTTAACCTCCAGCCGAGAAGGGGCCACTCCGCCCTCAGCCTGGCGTCCTGGGCACCTGGGTGGGGGGAGGGGCAGAGGACCCGCTGTGGGCGGCCGCTCTAAGCCTCCGTCTCCTCCCTGGGGGGTGGAGCTGTCCGTGGACCCCATCCCGGCCCTCGGCCATCGCGGCATGCAGCAGGTGCTGGGGGGTGGGGACGTGTCCTTGGCTGTCACACGTGACCCTCCTCTCTCGGGCACGGAGCTGAAGCGCCCCGAGAAGAGGCCGGTGGGGGCCAATGTCCAGGGAGTACGGGGAGCCTGGGCCCCGGCCCTGCCCTCTCCCACCTCCCAGAGGGTCCCCCCGCGTCACAGGGCTGCCCGGCCTGCGATCCTGGGGCCCTCTAGGCAAACTGATGGGCGCGGTCGCACCCCTGCGTTCACGCCCGACCGCACAGCTCCCTGCCTCACCCTGAAGTGCAGGGAGTCAGCTGACCCCCGTAATGTGGCCCGAGGGTCCTCAGAGCAGGGCCCGGCGCGTGGGGATCCCGCAGCAAATGCCCTGCCGTCACTGTCGTCCGGGTCGCCGTCTGGGCTGGACCCCTGACTGCTGGGCTGGGGTCGGTGGGGTGAGCTCAGCTGTCCTGTGAATAACGGGGTGGCCTTCCGCCTCGTCCCCCAGGGGAGGTTCTGGGCGTGCGGCTTGCCTGCCCTCCCCCCGAGGCTCCCACCCCCCGGGGTCCTTTCCCATCCTCACACACGCCCTGGGCGCACGTCCTCGGCGCATGGGTTGTTGGGGGGCCTCGGCCTGGTCCCTAAACCCTTGAGGATTTTTCTCCCAGCTCTGTCTTCAGCTGTTCTTGCTCAGATGAGCCCCCCGACCCAGTGCTGTCCGGGGGAGCTGCGCCCTCGGGCACCTGCGTGACTGCGTCCACAGCCTTGATGGGAAACACTGGTCTCCCTACCGACGGGAGGCCCCTTGGCGTCAGGCTCCACCGTCAGGGTCCCCCGGCCCAGTTCCTGGGGCAGCGCTGCCCCAGGGCACCAGGAACGAGAGCTGAGGGTCTCCCTCCCCATTTCCCCAGCGAGGCCAGGCCCACAGGCCCACCTGTGCCCCTCCCGTGGGTCCTTCCCACTTGCTGCGGTGGGCAGCCAAAACTAGGGTACACGGGGGGGCTCCGCTACGAGGCCCCAAGTCTGCTCGGGCCAAGGCTGGACGTGTGCCCTGACCAGCTCCAGGCCTGCTCGCGCGGCCGGCAGAGAGGCCTCACCAGAGCCGGGTCGGCGGCCAGGACGGGAAACCCTGGATAACCCGCCGGTCAGATTGCCTCCACAGAGGGGCCAGCCGGGCCAGGAGGGTGCCAGGCATTTGGGGTGGGAGCCCTCGCCCCACGCAGACCCCCACCCGACGCGGGACCTGCAAGGCTTAGGTTCAGGGTTCTGGTTTTGGTGAGCAAGAGGCCTGTTTGGTTTCTTGACTTAGAGTGTGTCCCAGGGTCCTCAGCACCCCGATAGCCTCACTGTTGCGGGGCTGCACCCTCACGGCCCAGGGGGAGCCCGGACCCTGCGGGGGCAGGGACAGGAGCCTCCTCTCCGGCCTTGCACGCAGCTCAGCCCCAGGGGCCTCACTTCACAATGGAGGGATGAGGCAGAGTGGGAGAGGCTGCCCGACCCCCAGAGTGGGGGGCCGAGTGGATTCACTGAGGAAGCTGCCCACGAGGGAGGAGGAGAGCCCCCGCAGCACCCCTCCCACCTGGAGGCTCCGGGTGGCCCCGTCCCAGCCTGCCCGGGGGAGACAGGAAGCTGGCAGTGCCCAGGGCAGACATGAGGCCCAGGGAAGGAGCAGGGGCCCTGGGGCTGCTTCAGGGAACAGAGATGCGCAGAGGACTTGCCCAGCTCGGGGGAGCGGGTTTCCACGAGGCCCCTTGTAGCCCAGCGAGCCAGGGCCCTCCCTGCCTCCCTGGCTGGGGGTGGGCTGAGCAGAGAATTGGGGGCGGGTGGGGGGCATGAGAGGGGAGCCGTGCTCCGTCTTGGCTAAGTCCCCAGGGGTTCCACGTGGGGCCCGCGCTGCAGGTGAAGAACCCGGGGCTCAGGTGGGCAGGTGGCCTGTCCCCGGACGTGCGCTGCAAGGCTTCCAGCCTGGGGCTGCTCCCTGCCCTGCTGGAGGCCAGGACCATGGGTCCGAAGGCCTCCAAGGTTGTTCTGGGGCAGCTCAGTGAGGCCTAGAAGATGCCAAGGAGGGCGGGTGCCAGGAGGACCTCTAGAAGTTCCCTCTCACCCTTTGCGCACTGTCCTTGCTGGCATCGCCCGCCCAGCCAGGACCTGGGCCTTGTTTTCATGAGCACAGGATGGGATGGGTCAGGAAGAGAGACTTGGGGACAAGAGCAGGAGACACGCAGCATGTGTCTGCTCCAGGAAGGGAGCCAGTGTGGAGGCCACATTAACCAAGGTGAAGTGCCCAGAACCCGGGAGGTGATTGTCCTGTAGGAATTCCATGTGTCAGAAAGGACAGGGACAAATGGAGGCAAAGGCAGGAGATGCACTTCAAACTCTAAATGTTAAAGACACGGTGTGTGTCTTGGACTTGGGGGCTGGGGGGCATTTCCTCTCCTCTGTGCCTCCCTCCCGCCTCACTGGCCTTCTGCAAGCCCCACTCCAGCTCCTTCCCTGCTCAGGGGCTCAGCGTACCACCCCCCCCCCCAGAATACCCTTTCCTCGTGGCACAGGGGCCCCTGCCTGTCCTTCGGCCCCCGGAGAGCCCTGCCCGGCCACCCCATCTGAGCTGGTGGTCGTCCCCGAGTCGTCCGCTCTCTCTGCTCCCTGGGCTCGGCTTCCTTCCCGGCCTCCTGAGGTGTGAGTGCTGCAGGCACACCGGGGGGACACAGGCTGGTCCATAATTGCACCCCCGCACCACCTAGCACGGGGGTCATGGACATTTGTTGAATGAATAAGCACAGAGCCCCAGAATCACGCAATCAGGGAAGGAAGGCATTTGAAGAGAAGGGAGCGCTTTTCTCTGTTTCCCCAGGAGCAGACCAGCGGCCAAAGGGTGGCTTGATATGGAGGGCACCAATGGCCAGGGGAGGCCTCTGGGGGGAGACACGGCGATGCTGGACCCCGGGGTCGGAAAGGCGGAGGGGGAGGGACCATCCGGGGCCGCTTTGCCCCCGTAGACCTGCTCCTGCTGCCATCGCGGGGCTGTCTGCCGCCCACCCAGACGTGGTCAGCACGGGTCTCTGGCCGTGGCGGAGGGCCCAGGCCCGGCCAGCCGCCGTGAGGAGGGCACCCTCCCGCGGAGTCTGGCTGAGCAGTGGCTCTGCACCACGGCCGTTTGCACGCCTCCCCTGGACTCCCGCACAGCAGCGCCTCCCAGCTTCGTTAATGGAAACGCAGTGATCCATAACCGTGTGGCAGACGTCTGCTCGGGGGTAACGCGCCGGTAATGTACGTATCGGTGATCAATCCGCGGATTTGCAAGAGAGGCATAAAGGATTTAATTAGCCGTGCGCCGGGCGAGTCTGCGTGCTGCCGGTATTTGAGTAGGTCAGAGCCGGCCTCACCCCTGCGATGTCGTTTGGTATGAAATGCCACTCACTCGAGAGACGGGGAGCCCTGCCTGAGTCGTGGGCCATCACGCGCTGGCAAATTGAAAATGTCCCTTTGCTTTTACAAACATGATTGATATCCTTTGCAAAGCAAATGTTAGACCTCGAGTACCCAGAGCTCTCCCTCCTGGCGCCAGCCCTTCGCTCCCCAGCGGCCGTGGGCACCCGGCCCGGACCCTGTGCCCAGGGAGGACGTGCTGGTCACCCGGACCCTCTCCCGTTCCAAGCCTGGGGCTTCCAAAACCGTCCTCTTTACGGCAGCGGGATTTTCGGTTCCGTCAGGCTTTGATCACCAGAACACGACCCAGGAAACGGCCAGAACCCCAAAGATAAAACGCAAATTGTATTTGCCTGATGGGTAGCCGAAAAATAGATCTGCAGCAACTCTGCGAGCCATCTACTTGCGTATGATAAGGACCATCTGATGGCACCACCTACGTCTTACCTACTGTCGTCTCCAACAGTGCTCTCAGCACAGCTGGCCAAGGGGTGTAGGAAGGGGCATGCACACAGACATCACAGCTAACGCACACACGCACGTACGTGCACACGGACACCCGGAGTCTGCCCGAGCCACGGCTTGGAGGACGTGTTAGCAGCCCAGCCCCAGTGCCACGGGCCTGGGCGGTGGGCCTGGGACCACCCGCGTGTGGGTCCGCATCTGTAAGACGGGGATGGGAAGTACCGCGTGGCCGTCCAGCAGGGCCGGCGTTCCAGCCGCGGAGACAAGCCCTGTCCGGGGCTCAGCCCCGTGCCTAGCGGGCGGGGAGGGCCCGCGGGTGCTGGGTGCTTTCCCAGCAAAGGGTTCGGGCGGCCGGCATTGCACAGGACAGAGGTCGTCAGTGTCGCAGACTTAGTCCTGCTTTCCGCAGGGCAGTCGGAGGCGGGGCTCCCCTCCTCCCACGAGGCCGACAGGCTGCCCTGCCGCCAGGGCCGGAGCAAGAGAGTGCTGGCGGGCTGGCCGCGGGCACACCCCTGCCAGGGCCCCTCTCCGGACTCGGGGAGCAGGCGTTTCACCCACATCCCTAAGTAACAGCCTTCTCCCCTCTTCTCAAGACGATCACGTCTTCCCGAGGAGTCCCTCCAGTGTGTTCGAAGAATGATACTGCGGCTTAATGAAAGGTCAGGTTGTTTGAGTCAGAAGCGAGCCCATCCAAGGAAGCCTCTTGGAAGGCTCTGTCTCCACCTCCTGCCTGCCCTTACCGGCCCGGGGTGTTCAGAGTCCGGGAAAGCACAACCGTGTAATTCCCAGTCGAGACAGTCAGCCTCCTTGGGTGTGTTTTTGTTGTTTATAAAATTAGCCAATCATTGTCACCTAGTGGATCAGATGAGGTGTAATCCATACTAATGTTCAAATTAAGTCATGGAAAGCAATTAACGCCGCCAAAACGGGCTGGTGAAAAATGATAAGGTTGGTCAAATAGTTTCACTGTGCATAATTGTGTTTTTTAAAATGCCCGTCTCCACGCAGTAATTAAATCATTTACATTTCAAATGGAGTGCACCCACCTCCAACGCTTGTGATTGCACACTCCCTAATTGCACACCTCTCGGGGTGGCGGGGATCTCTCAGCCGGTGCTACGGAATGTCTGCCTCCTCGGGGAGCCAGCCGGGCTCCACGTGCCCCCGTGGAAGCGTGCTCCCGCCTCAGAGGGACCAAGAAAAGTGTGCTCTGCCCCGTGTTGTCCAAGTTTGGTTCCGTCCCTCCTCCCTCTCGCTCCTCCCTTCTTCCAGCCTTCTTTCCTCTACAAAAGAGTACACAGGATTTCTCAAGCGGTCGAATCGAATCGAAGCAAACATTCTGTGCACAGCACGAGACGCACTTAGCTTTCAAGCCCATCATCCGTAACAGGGGCCACAGCCAGAAACCTCGGGGCGACATTCACGGGCTCAGCTGATCCCCGACTTCACTGTTGGCATTTTACCAGTGCCCCTGGGCTCTAGGGAAGGTGCCCACCCGCTTCGGCAGCTGTCTGCTGAGCGCCCTGGCACCTTCCGGGCTCTGGCTGGCTGTGCGGCACACTCTCGGGAGAGAGGGACAAAGTGCTCCCTCGGGTCCAAGAGGCTGTGGCCCTGGACCTGTGTTCCTGGTCCTCCCAGGAGGGTTAGTCAGTGAACCTAGGGCAAATGCTTCAGTCAAGCAGGACCCCATGGGTCTTCCTGCAGAGGCGACTTTGAGCCATGAAGGCGGAAGACTGACCTCCCGTCTCTCCAGCCCAGGGTGGTTTTCCGCGTGGAGCACGGGTCTGTGGAGTTAGTAGGATGTGCCAAAACCTTGCTTCTTGGCTCCAGGGCAGGGCTGAAATCCCCTGGAGGAGCCGGGGCTGACTGGGTTCCAGCCCTGCCTCACGCTGTCCAAAGGTGGAGGTTCATTTGCTGGGTCTCTGGCCGCGGGTTTCTGCCCTCCTGGGGGCCGCAGGGACACTGGAGCCCCGGACAAGGGTCGGGCGAGGACAGGATGTAGTCAATGCTGAACTTGATGGCCCTGGGCTCCTCCTTCTCCCTGGCGGCATTGGGGCCAGCGGGGGCCGGGGACTGGCGGTGGGGGCCCGGTTCAGGCGGCCCGGGAGGCCCCTGGGCCGCCCCCGCTCGCGCCTCCCCCGCCCCCTCGCGCTTGGGGCCGCGGCGACGGCGCCTCCGCCGGTAGTTGCCGTTCTCGAAGAGATCCAGCAGCGACTCGCAGCCGCCCGCGAACGTCCAGTAGTTGCCCTTGCCCTTCTCGTGGCCCTCCGTCCGAGGCACCTGCGGGAGAGGGAGGGGCTCCGCGAGGGGCGGGCCCCCGGGTGCGCGCCCCCACCCCTCGCCGCCTCTGGGCAAGCGCTGGATAGGTCCCTGCCCTTGCGGTGTGTGGCGTCGCTCATGGAGCAAATTGGAGGCGCCCCGATTTGCTGAAAACGAACTTTCCAGCACCTGCTGCTGCAAAATCCGCCCCCGCCCCCCACCAAGGATGCCTTGACCCAGGAGCCCCCAAGCCTGGGACACTCGGGGGCGGGGCCGCGGGCTGGGGCGGGGGCTCACCTTGACAAAGCAGCTGTTGAGGGACAGGTTGTGGCGGATGGAGTTCTGCCAGGCGCGCTGGTTGGCTCGGTAGTAGGGGAACTTGCGCATGATAAAGTCGTAGATGCCCGACAGGGTGACCCGGCCCGAGGGGCTCTGCTGAATGGCCATGGCGATCAGCGCGATGTAGCTGCAAATAGGAGCGCATGGGGCCACGGGGGGCCGAGGAGGGGACGCCCCCCGGGTCTGGAATACCCTCCAGCCAGGGGCCCCTCCGCCCCCAGGGCCCCGCGGTGTGTGGGAGGCGCAGGCGGGAAGGGCTTGTTGGGGAGCGTGAACCCTGCGTTCCCCGCTCCCCGCTTCTGCCTGGACCCCAAGAAGCTCATCTTCACACTCGGGACTTTCCTCAGGGAGGTTGGGAGAACATGCAGGGGAACGCATCCCTTCTCTGAATCCCACCGCCGCCCCCGCCCGCGGAGAAGCAAGCCCCCCCCCCCCCAGGCAGGTCCTTGAAGAGGAGGGTCGCTGGCCCGGAGGCTCCAATCGCGCACCCCGGGTCACCTGTACGCTGGCCGCGTGAGCCGCTTCTCCTCGTCGGAGCTGCCGGCCGGGTAGTCGTCCGCGTCGTAATTGAAGCAATTGTAGGGATACTGCGAGCTGTCAAACATCTTGGCGCGCCCGGCGCCTGCGGGGGCCGCCGCTGTCGTTGCCGCCTCCTCCGCGCCGCCCGCCAGCCCGCCAGGTCTGTGCCGAGGTCCTCCCGGGCGCGGGCCAGCAGCGTCTGCACTGCGGGCTGCTCTAGCCTGAGCTGGGAACCTGGGCTTCTGGGGTCCCCCGCCCGCGCCCACCCCGTTCTCTCGCATCCAATCCCAGCGCGGGGGAGGCCCCAGCCACCAGTAAAGCGGCTGAGGGGAGCCGAGCGAGCGGGGCTTTTGGTGACCCTCTGGCCGCCTGCGGAAGGGAGGAGGGAATGGCGCGCTGGGTGGTCCGACGGGCGGGGCGCCACCCCCGCCCCACCCCACCCCCGCCCCCGCCCCGGTGCGCGTCGCCGTGCTCCCCGCACGGGGCCCAAATTTCGAGGCAGAGTGGCTGGGTATCCCTCCCACCCCCTGGCCCCCGAGCCCAAGGTCCTCCTGGGCTCCCCCAAGGTCCTCCTGGGCTCCCCACACTGGCGGATGTTTCCTCGGAGCTCGCGGTCCGTGTGCCCTCCGTGCCCGCGGGGACCCTAGCTTCTCCTGCGGCCCCGGATCCCGGAATGGACTCTTGGGTTGCCAGAACGAGCCATGAGCCAGGCAACAGGCAGGGCCAGGACTGTGGGCTCCTCCACCACCAGGCTCAGCCCCACCTCCTGCCCCGGAGCAGCTGGGGTGTCCCTGCCTGGGGCACTGGAGCCGAGCGGGGTCAGAGACAAAGGGTCCGGCATTTCCTCCAAGGTCCTGCCACCCAGCTGCACTCTCACTGCGGGGAAGGGTCCCTCCTCCAGATCCCAGTGAGGGGCACCGACCTTTCCGTCCTGGGAGCACACTTGACCGCTTAGTCACTAGCGACCCATCCTTTCTACCTCCAGAGCTGATTCCTTGTATGGGTACGTGCATGCCGAAGGGAAAACAAGGTTTGGGAATTTTGGGAAAAACAATGAAGTGGGATGTTGCTGGACGGGGCGTGGGGGGGGGGGAAGTCTGTTTCAGAGGGGATGTGCCACCAAAGATATTTTCATGAGTAATCTGGAGAATTCTGGACTGACCCATGTCCCAGATTGCCTGAGGCCAGGAAGCCTGGACAGCCCTTTTCCCGAAAATTCTGCCTTCCAAGCATGACCTTTAGCTCGGAAGCGAGCTCCGTCCAGTCCGGCCGGTCGGCCTCACGAGGGCTTGATGCCGCCCACCGGCCCTGGTGGAGAAGGGAGGGCAGGCCTGACTTGGTTCCCCCAGCCCCACGGGGGTGGGGGGGCACAGCTTCTGCTGACGATCCGAAGCGCCCTGGGGCTCCGAGACATTCAGAGGCTCCGTCTCGTCCTGTCACCTGCCAGCAGCAGACTAGCCACACTGCGGGAACATGAGATGGCATGGCCCTTCTGGAACACATTTTGGCTGTTTCTTTAAAAACGAACTGGGTGGCCAGAGGACTGACCAGCAGCTGCCCCCTGGGGCATTTATCCCAGAGAAACGGAGAGGGCACGTCACAGGACGCTGGCACACACGTGTGCACAGCCGCCTTTCTGCTCCCATCCCGGGTCTGGCCCAGACGCCCTTCCCCAGGGGAATGGCCGAACAAGCTTCGGTCCCCTCTACGCCAGGGACCCCTCAGCGACGCAGAGCTCCCACCCACCGCTGCTCGGCAGCCTGGACGAGCTCCAGCTGAGTGCCACAGCCAGCCTCAAAGGGTTACCTCCCTCGTGGTGCCATTTACGGACCTTCTGGAGAAGACAGAATGAGAAAATGGAGAGTGGGAGTGGTTTCCGGGGCTGGGAGGAGGTCCAGGCCGCAGGGAAGTGGTTGCAGCGACAACAGGGCAATGCGAGGGGCCCGTGTGGCCTTGCCACGCTCTGCGTGAGCTGGGTCAGGGTCAGGGTCAGCGTCGTGGGGTTGTGCGTTAGAGTTTGGCAAGGTGGCCCCATGGGGGAGACTGGGTAAAGTGCACCTGGGACCTCTGTTTTAGTTCTCACAACTGCATGGAATCTACAACTATCTCAAAATAAAAGGCTTAATTAGATAATCCTGCAGCGGTCTTGGAGACCCCAGATGCCAGGCTGCGAGAATGAGATTGGACACACACCGTCTGTGCCAGAGAGAATCCCATTGCCTCTGCTCCTCGGGGGTTTTCTCTGCCAGCTCCTGTTCCTGTCCCCCCCCCCTTTCCCTCCACATCTTTCCGTCTGGCTCCAGGGGCCTGTCGGAGAGCCTGGGTTCTGGGGCTGGCCCTCCCGGGAGCCGCACGGTCAGGCAGAAGCAGTGGGAGCGGCTAGGACGGGCACGGAGCTCCGGCCTGACCAGCGAGGTCAGCCGGCATCAGGGGACCCAGACCCTCCAGGAAGGTGACCGCGGCTCCACGTGTCAGAACATGTGGCCAGGAGGCCGGGCGGAGATGTGGCATGGGGGCTAGGGGGAGCCCCGGGTCACCAGCCAGCGGGAAGGACCCCCAGGCCAGCCCGCAGACCCGGACCCGCCCTGCGGGCCGCTCCCGGATATCAAAGGGGGGCAGGGACTCGTACTGGTTGGGACCCTTCGTAAATGGCAAAAAGAAAATTCTGTTTTCTTACAGAATTTCTCGTTAGCACCAAATCTTTCCTTGTGTTTGGAGCAGGGGGATAGAACATGGGGACAGAGGGGACGCGGGGGCCTTCGGACACTCTGTCACGCCGCCAGGGCTTGCTCAGACCCTCAGTGTGTTTTAATGAGAGGTTGTGTTTGCTACCGGAAGCGTATGAAGTAGAGAAAGGCGTAGAAACAGAGACCACCGATAATTCAGTCGATAGTTCAGAAGCCGCCTCCCTTCACGCGATGAATATTCTATTGCGATTTCTGGAAGTGGGAACCGTTTGCAAAACGGCTAACGCAGAATATTCTTTAAGAATTTGGTTTTTATACTCGGTGTTTACCCCAAAGAAGCAGATGCAGTACAAAGAAGGGCTACATGTACCCCAATGTTCATAGCCGCAATGGCCACGATAGCCAAACTGTGGAAAGAACCAAAATGCCCTTCAACAGATGAATGGATAAGGAAGATGTGGTACATCTGTACAATGGAATATTATGCCTCCATCAGAAAGGATGAATATCCAACTTTTGTATCAACATGGACAGGACTAGAAGAGATTATGCGGAGTGAAATAAGTCAAGTGGAGAGAGGCAATTATCTTATGGTCTCACTTACGTGTGGAGTATAAAGAAAATCATGCAGGGCATCGTGAGAAGGAAGGGAAGTGCGAATGGGGGGAGATCGGAGGGGGT
>JAPYYJ010003138.1:0-11922 GCA_028533885.1 Nasua narica | reverse complement strand
GGGCTCCCTGCTCAGCGGGGGGTCTGCTTCCCTCGCTCCCTTTGCTACTCCCCCTGCTCACGCTCTCTGTCTTAAATAAATAAATCTTTTTTTAAAAAGTACCAACCATAAAGGAAATGTTTGTTAAACAATATACATTACATTACGAGAACTGATTCTTATTAAAATAAGTAAAGGACAAACCACAGAGTAGGGGAATATATCGGTGCCACATAACCAAAAAAAGCAGTGCAGTGAAGGAACCCCTCTAAAGCAATTTGAAAAAAAAACAAAACAAAACAGGCAGGCTAATAGAAAAGAACAAGAGTAAAAACGTTGACCCGGTGGTTACTAAAAAAGAAGATCATCAGATGCGCAACAGACTCATGAGAAATGTGCTCTATCTCTATAGTACCAAAGGAAATAAAGTGACAAGGCAACACCACAGAACTTCCGCCACATTTGCAATATTAAGGAATCTCAAGGACTTGCTACGGGTTCAGTTGTGCCCCCGGCAGATCTGGGCTGAAGTGTTAACCCCAGCACCTCAGAACCTGACATTATTCGGAAAACAGAGTCTTTACACAGGTCATCAAGGTAAAATGTGGTCCTTAGCGTGGACTCTAATTGTGAAGACTGGTGTCCTGATAGGGGATATCTGGACCTAGAGACACACACAAGGACACAGGGAGAAGATAACTGTCTCTACAAGCCAAGGAGAGCGGCCCGGGACAGGTGACCTCAGACACCAACCTCCAGAACTGGAAGAGAGTAAGTCTCCATTGTTACACCACCCGATGTGTGGTACGTGGGTACAACAGCCCCGACTGGCGCCATGTGTAAGCCAAGTGTTTCTGCGAGCATGGAGAAGTGTAGGGAGAAGTGGAGAGAATCCTGCTGCTTCTCCTACCGTTGAGTGGAGTATAAACTAGTATATAAACTAGTATAAGCACTAGTTTTGCACTGTCTGGCTAAGGTTGGAGATCTATCTATCCCAGGTCCTAATAATTCCACTCCAAGGGTATGTTCCCCAGAGAAGGGCTGTCCAGGAGAACTTATGGAGTGATAGAAATATTCCATAATTGGTGCTGTCCAATACTATGGCCACTAGTCCCGTGTGTCTACTCAATACTTGAATGTGGCGAGCACAACTGAGGGACCAAGGTTTTAATTTTCTTTACACTCCTTAATTTAAACTGAAATAGTCATTGTCTCGTGCCTGCCGCCATTGACAGGGCAGCTAGCAGCAACTCAGCACACACGTGCCAAGATATGCACACAGGAATGCTTAGAGCAGTGTGATTAGAATGGTCCAACCCTAGAAATCACACCTTCGCGGATACATAAATGATGGTGTGCCACACAACGGGATGCCACACAGTAACGAAAACGAATGAACCAGAGCTACACACCACACTGAGGAATCTCAAAACTACAGTGCGCACAAACCAGGCTAAAAATACATATAAGTGTATCCATTCATAGAAATCATTTTTAGAAAATTCAAACACATTTAAGGATAAATACGTAGGTAATACAATAAAGAAAAACCAAGAAATGATCATCCCAAGAGTCAGACTGGAAGGAGGCCCATGGAAAGGGGTTCTCTGGGTTTCGGCAATGTGTGTCTTGACATTGGCAATGGTTACCTGAAGGTCATTCTACAGTTATTATTTAAACTGCACATGTATATGTTATTTACTTTTCTCTATGTGCGACAGGTCTCTCTATGAAGCATGAGGGCAAAAATAAATTTATTATCATTACTTTTTTTTTTCATTTACCTTGGCTTTTTTTCATAAACACATGAAATCTGCATACATGAAACCAGTCAGAGATTTTCAGTAGAAATTCAAATCCCCACATTCTGTAATGTATCTGAAATCTTGAATTCTAAGGCAATCTGATGACACTTCACTGACCCCGCCCCCCCTTCCCTAACCTCGGATTAACCGATGTTGTCCATTTGGAAACCAAACGCACGGATGCTCTCAGCACACGGAATGTTTCCACTCCAACGGCTCCACTAAAATCCAGCTGTGTGTGTTCACTATTAGAACAGGGACGTAACACGAGATTTGTCGGTTCTATCAAGAGTCATTTGGATACTTTGGGAAGAACTGATAAGGACAAATCTATTAAGAAAAAACGCTCTATAATTAAATGGAGTAAAGCAACTCTAAAGAGAGAAAATCATAAAAATCTAGAAGAATTCTATACTCAGACTGTTTTGGAGGAGTTTTTAACTTCTCATTCTATGTCAACAAAACTGATAGTGTAAATCAGAAGTGATGCATTTTAGTGTGGCTGACAGGAGAAAGACATGAGGTATTAATTAGTGACTCTAAATCTTAAATATGCCCAAGGTACAACCTTCATGCTAAATCAAAATACTGGTGAACCAATCTAATTTATGTTTTAACTTAAAGTGTTAAGTTTTGGGTAAGGCATTTTTCATAAGTCGCTGCCTCAATTCATTCTTCTAATTAAACTATTAACTACTATCCCAATAGGGTCAGATAAGGGGCCATTATGGTATTTTCAACAGGTTCATGTAGGAAAAGGGGGCAAGAGGAGGGCATCGGAAATGGTGTTTTAAAAAACTCCCCCCAGATAGCAGTAATTTTCAAAAGTCCTGTATGGACCTAGTGCCTCCAACCTCTTAACCCTACACTTAACCCCACTAACTCTAACTAGGATTGTTTACTTACTACTCTGCTAAACACTATTTGTCATGGTTGCTACTGATGTCTATTGAAAATTCAATAGAGGCGCCTGGGTGGCTCGTGGGTTTGGGTTAAGTGTCCATCTCTTGATTTCGGCTCAGGTCATGAGATCAAGCCCCGTGTTGGGCTCCGAGCCCGGTGTGGAAAGTGGGCACCTTGTCTTGTTCCTGATCTTAAAAGAAAAGTTTTTAGCTTTTCACCAGGGAGTGTGAAGTTACTTCAGGCTTGTCCTGTATGAACCGTATTATGTTGAGGTACGTCCTTTCTATATCTAATTTGTTGAAAGTTTGTGGGTTTTTTTTTTTAGATTTTATTTATTTATCCAACAGAGAGGGAAGAGATCACAAGTAGGCAGAGAGAGAGAGAGGAAAGCAGGCCCCCCGCTGAGCAGAGAGCCCGATGCGGGGCTCGATCCCAGGACCCCAAGATCATGACCTGAGCCGAAGGCAGAGGCTTTAACCCACTGAGCCACCCAGGTGCCCCTTGTTGAAAGTTTTTATCATGAATGGATGTTGGATTTTATCAGATACTTTTTCTTCATCTATTGAGATGATCATATGATTTTTATCCTTCATTTTGTTAATGTGGTGTATTATATTCATTGATTTGCATGTATTGAACCACCTTTGCATCCTAGGGATTAATCCAACTTGATCATGATATGTGATTTTTTCAAAGTGCTGTTGAATTCAATTTGTAAATATTTTGCTGAAAATGTCTGTATCAATGTTCATCAAGGTTTTGGTCTGTAATTTTTTTTTCTTTGTACTATCCTTGTCTGGCTTTGGTATAAGCCAGACAAGGATAGTACATATGAATTTGGAAGTGTTTCTTCATCTTAATTTTTTGGAAGCATTTGAGAAAGAGTGATTTCAAATATTTTTAAAATAATTTATAGAATTCACCAAGAGTTTGAAAGAATTCACTAGAAGCCATCTAATCCTGGACTTTTCTTTGTTAGGAGATTTTTGATTACTAAATCAATCTCTTTACTCGTTGGTACGTTCCGATTTTCTTTTTCTTCACAATTCAGATGTGGTAGGTTGTATATTTTGAGGAACTTATTCATTTATTTTAGGTTATCTAACTTGCAGGTATATAATTGTTCATAGTAGTGTCTTATGATTCTCTTATTTCTGTGGTATCAGTTGTAATGTCTCCTCTTCAATTTCTGATTTTATTTATTTGAACCATTTTTTTCTTAAGTTAAATATGATCTTATATATATAAAACCCTAAGAAAATCACCAAGAAACTCTCAGAATAAATGAATTCAGTAAAGTTTCAGGATTCAAAAATCAATACACAAAAATTCGTTGAGTTTCTATACACTAACAAAAATCTATCTGTGAAAGAAATTCAGGAAATAAGCCCACTTACAAAGAACAAAATATTTAGGAATAAATTTAACCAAGGAGGTGAAAGAGCTACACGATGAAAACTACAGGACATTAATGAAAGAAACTGAAGAGGACAGACACAAAGAAGTAAAAAGATATCCTGTGTTTATGGATAAGGTGAATGAATATTATTAAAATGTCCATATGACTTGAAGTCATCTACAGATTTCAGTACGATCCCCACCAAAATTCCAATAGCATTTTATACAGAAACAGAAAAAACAATCCTAAAATTTCTGCGGTCATTCCTACAAATGACCCCAAATTGTCAAAGCAATCTTAAGCAAGAAAAAGAATGCTGAAGGTTTCCCACTTCCTGTAATCAAGAGTATGGTATTGGAACAAAAAACAGATACACAGATCAATGGAAAACAGATGCCCCCCAATAAACCCATCATATGTGGTCACCCAGTTTTCAGCAGAGATGCCAAGAATACACAATGGGGAAAAGACAATCTCTTCCATAAGTGGTGTTGGGGAAACTGGACATTTACATACAAAAGAATGGATGTGGTTCCTTATCTAATACCATATACAAAAATCAAATCAAAGTGGACTGAAGAGTTAAACATAAGACCTGAAACCATAAAACTCCTGGAAGAAAACACAGGGGTAAAAATCTCCCTGACACTGATCTTGGCAATAATTTTCTGGCTCTGACACCAAAAGGACAGGAAACAGAAACAAAAATATACAAGTGAGAGTACGTCAAACTAAAGCTTTCTACACAGTAAAGGAAACAATCAACAAAATGAGAGGTAGCCTATGGGATGGGGAAAAATATTTGCAAACCATGTATTTGATAAACAGTATAATAGATAAGGAACATTTAAAACAATAGCAAAAACGAATAACCTGATTTAAAAATGAACCAAAGACTTGAATACAAAGTTTTCCAAAGAAAACATACAATTGGCCAACACATCTGGGAAGAGATGCTCAACAGCGTTAATGCGCAGGGAAATGCGAATCAAAACCATAATAAGATATCACCTCATAACGTAGAATGGCTATGATCGAAAGTCAAAAGTTAACAGAATTCTCAAAGATACGGCGAAAAGGGAACCCTCATACCTTGCTGATGGGAATAAAGAATTGTGCAACTATTATGGAATTTAGTATGGAATTAGTATGGAAATCAGAACATTAAAACTAGAATTACCACTAGGATCCAGCAATGCTACTTGGGCACATACAGCCAAAAGAGATAAAATCAGGATCATAAATGGATATCGGCTGTCTCAGGCACCCTGCAGCCCTATTCACAATAGCCCAAAAATGGAAACGACCTAAATTTGATGAATGAATGGGTAAAGAAAATTTGATATATATATGATTTTATTCAGCCTTAAAAATAATCCTGCCATTTGTGACATGGTTAAATCTTGAGAGCAGTATGGAATGAAGTCAGTCAGACACAGAAAGACAAAGTGCACGATCCCACTAGTATGCGAAATCTATTTTATGGAAAAAAAAAAAACCCACCCTGAACTCATAGTAAAGAGAGTAGAATGATAGTTTATCAGAGGCTACAGAATGGGGGGCGGGAGGAGAGAACGTAAAAAACTCACAGAAAGGAAGTAGCAACGCGGTTGCCAGGGACTGGGGAAAGAGGCTCGCGGGAGTTATTGTACAAAAGGGTAGAGATCAGTTCTGCAAGTTGCTAGGAGTTCTGGAGGTGGACGGCTGCCCAACGAGGTCAGTGTACTTACCACCACTGAACTGTACACCTGAAAATGTTTAAAATTAAGTTTTATTTTATAGGCATTTTACCATGACATAAAGGCTAAAACATTTACAAAAGAAATTATGTGGGGGGAAAATGAGGCAAATGAGTCAACTATATGTAAAAATAATTATTTGTATAATTGATCTTTCATATTATATTATATAGCTAAAGAAACATGAATAAGATATTCATGTTTATTTAGTGAACTGAATAAAAACAAACCCAAGAAAAGAGCAAAAAAGGTAATAAAAAGGCATTCAATATTTATCAGATCTGTATAATAATTTAAAAAGGGTGAGATAGGGGCGCCTGGGTGGCTCAGTGGGTTAAGCCTCCGCCTCTGGCTCAGGTCATGATCTCAGGGTCCTGGGATGGAGCCCCACATCGGGCTCTCTGCTCAGCAGGGAGCCTGCTTCCCCCCTTCTCTCTCTGCCTGCCTCTCTGCCTACTTGTGATCTCTCTCTCTCTGTCAAATAAATAAATAAAATCTTAAAAAAAAAAAGAGTGAGATAGAAGGGACCATAATGAAATGACATTATGAAATAAACGTTTGAAGTGTTTATAATAAAATAATTTCAATGAAAAGAAAGTGGCTGAGAGACAAAACACTACACTGAATAAGACAGCAAAAAGTTAGGGTACTGTATTCTGAAAAGGGCTTATATAAAATTGTGAGGGAAATATTATGGCCCTAAGAGATAAATAGCCAAAGTTCATGGAAATGTAACTCACACAATATAAAATATACTAGTAAAGTAACACATGGAAAAATGTTCAAATAATAAATAAATAAATGCAAATTAAACTAGTAAGAGGATTATTTTTCATACACTAAATTAGCAGCAGTATAAAGAATGATATCACCAAAAGTGTATTATGCTGAAGTGAAATTTATATCTGCCTTTTGCTGATGACACAGAAACTGGAATAGCCTTTTTTAGAAAGTAATTTAATAACACGGTTTAAGAATCATGAAAATACTTATATTGTTTTTGTGCTTCAGGAATTCTACTTCTAATTTATTCTAAAAAAGAATCTAAAGTACATAAAAAATATATGTAAGATATTTTTGGCAACACTGTATATAAGAACAAAAATTCAGAATCAACTTACATATGTCTGACAATAAGGAAATTGTTGTAAAAAATTAATCATATAATTAATTCCTCAATAAATAGTTCCTCAATATAATTTTATGTGACTTTTAACATGATTATTATAAAGAATACATATCACACATGTCAAAAAACAGGTATGACATTCTACTATATTTTAAAAGATATGGAGTCATATACTATGATATAAAATCATACATATATATGGATAAGTACAAGAAGGTAACTGAGAGAAATACAATTTGATTTGCTAGAGTTCAGACGTATTAATACTTTTTTCTTAATTTTAATTTGATTTCTGTTGTTGCTGTTATGAAAATCTTTGTGCAACCAATAACATTTTCCATAACCCTAAAACACAGCATACTGTTTTTGTTTTTGTTTTTTAAAGATTTTATTTATTTTTTGATAGAGAGATCACAAGTAGGCAGAGAGGCAGGCAGAGAGAGAGGGGGAAGGAGGCTCCATGCTGAGCAGAGAGCCCGATGTGGGGCTCGATCCCATGACCCTGAGATTATGACCTGAGCCGAAGGCAGAGGCTTTAACCTACTGAGCCACCCAGGCACCCCACACAGCATAGTGTTTTTTAAGAGCAAAAAGGAAAAAGAAAATTTAATTTCAATGGCAAAATGTATTATATTTATCTGAAGAACAAATAAATATGGACAAAGGGCAGGTGAATAATTATATCATTATGTTAAATGTTTCTCAGACATTGATACCTCATAAAATACAAACAGGTTAACTCAAAAAATATGCTATGCATATACAGCAGGTGGTATAACCTCTCTCCATCTAGAAAAATGTAACACTTCTTAATGTTCCATGTTGCTGTTATTTCATTGTTATTTAAAAATAGTATTATTTACTTAATTAAATGTTCATTAGGTTCACTTAATAGTGTTGTGGGATAAAAGACAATTTTTCTATCTTATTGGATTGTAATACTTACAAGAAATTAAACCATGTGATTTAAAAATGAAACCTCTAATTTTAGGGCAGCATTAACCAATGTTAAAACAATCATTTTCATTAAGAGTAGTTATATGACTATAAGTCTGGAAGTATTTAGGGCAAAGTAGTCATTATTTACAGCCTGATGTGCTTGGAGAAAATGCTGAACATCAGAAAATATCTTCTCCGTATAAAAACATATTTTCAAGTCAACATTTCTATAAATAAACAATTCAGTTTCAAACTTCCTGGAAATGAGTATTTAGCATTAATTAGCAAACATATTCCAGGAAACCACTGAATGAATTAAAAGGACTACATGAACATCATGGATTGACCCTCAGTGAGTACAGCATACATGAAAGCCCTGAAGAGTAAACTGTCTTGATGGCTGATTTAAGGTGACAATCTTAATAACAAAGTAGTTATAGAAACAGTTTGCCAAAAAGAAAGCCAAAAACATTAGATTTGAACATTCAAATTCTTTTGTTTTTGCATAATTTCCCTTTTTTAAAAATAAATAAACGCATCAAACTAAAAAGCTTCTATCTAGAAAGAAAATCTTCAAAGAAATGAAAAAGCAACCTACTGAATGGGAGAAATATTTGCAAATCACCTATCTGATAAGAAGTTAATATCTAAAACATATAAAGAACCTGTACAACTTAATAGCTAAAAAAACCCAAACAATCCTATTAAAAATGGGCAGATCTGAATAGAAACTTATCAAAGACAGACAGATGGCCAACCGGTTTAAGATGCTCAAGATCACTGGGCATCAGGAAATTCAAACCCAAACCACTATCGGATGCCAGCTCACAGCTGGTAAAATGGCTATTATCAAAAAACCAAGAAACAACAAGGGCTGGAGAGGAGGTGGAGAAAAGGAAACCCTCACGGACTGTGGTGGGCAAGAAAACTGTGCCAGTGGCTGTGGAAGACAGTGTGCGGGTTCCTCAAAGAATTAAAACCAGGATTACCATTTGATCCAGTAATTCCAGCGTAGGATATACACGTGAGAGAAGAAAATCACTATCTCAAAGAACTATCCATGCCCCCATGTTCACTGCAGCATTATTTACAAGAGCAAGGTACAGAAACAACCTAACTGCCCATCAATGGGTGAATGGATAAAGAAAATGCAGAAGAGAGAGAGAGAGACATACATGGCAGTATTATTCATCCATAAAAAGGAAGGAAGTCCTGCCATTTGCAATAATATGGGTGGATCTTGAGGGCATCATGCTAAGTGAAATAAAGCAGACACAGAAAAACAAATACTCCATGCTGTCACTTATATGTGCAATCTAAAAAAAGAAGGAAACAAGCTCTCATAGATGCAGAGAACAAATTGATGGTTGGGGGGAAGGGTGGGCACAATGAATCAAGGGGATCAAAAGGTCCAAACTTCTGGCTGTAAGACAAACTAGCTGTTGGAATGTAATGCGCCGCATGGCGACTGCAGACACATTTCTAAATAACATATGTAACTGGATACAATAATACTGCATTGCTACTTGAATGTTGCTAAAAGAACAGATGTTAAAATTGTTCATCACAAGAAAAATAATTTTTGTACCATGCATGGTAGTGGATCTTACCTAGACTCACTGTGGTGGTAATTTTACCACATATACAAATATCAGATCATTATATTGTACACCTGAAGCCAACATAATGCTCTACGTCAAGTATGCCTCAATAACAAAATAAAAATAAACTGAGTTCGAAGACCCAAAAAAGCCATGTTATTTAAATCATTCTTCCAAGAAAGAACATTTAGAAATACCTGATCTATCATTTTCAAACCTAAGGTAACTTGCTCTTACTACTTCCTCGTACAGTCAGAATCTGCAATTTTCCCCCATAGTTATACGTAATTATTTACTCATATATTTTTTTAAGATTTTATTTATTTATTTGAGAGAGCCAGCACAAGCAGGGGGAGTGGGAGAGGGGGAAGCAGGCTCCCCCCTGAGCAGGGAGCCCGACGTGGGGCTCGATCCCAGGACCCTGGGATCATGACCTGAGCCGAGGGCAGACGCTTCACCAACGGAGCCACCAGGTGCCCCTATAAATAATTTCTAAATCAATTTGCCTCCAATATATGGTGCCTACCGAAACTGCCTCAAAAAGACACCTCAAATCCAATTATTATTCACAGATGGGTCTACAATTTCTACACATCTGTGTTCAAGGCAATGATAGTCCTCTGTTTCAAACTATAATTTCAAGGATGTCTGTCCAGTCAAGAACTTTGGAAGACAGACGGCGTCTCTGCAGGGCAAGGGGCAGGCATGACAACTGC
This sequence comes from Nasua narica, assembly GCA_028533885.1. Taxonomy (NCBI): domain Eukaryota; kingdom Metazoa; phylum Chordata; class Mammalia; order Carnivora; family Procyonidae; genus Nasua; species Nasua narica. Next base: position 1,712 of record JAPYYJ010003138.1, on the reverse strand, counting down.
CCCCTCATCTCCCCAGGCCGGCAACCCCGTCCTGCAGGGCAGCTCATGGAGGCCAGCCCCGCCTCGTCCTCTCACGTCTCCCCGTGGAACCTGGGATTTGGGGCACGGATCCAAAGACAAGAACAACTGGCTTTCACTGATGCTCTGAAAAGAAACTGCCCTTTCCCTTCAACCCAGGCTCATACCCTCTATCAGTATCCACTAAACCGGGACAGGCTGTCTTGTAAGTAAGACCTCAACCTCTAGACCGTTCTGAACATCTGTAAGATCATGGAATTTACTTGTAATTTCTAAATTCTTTGCAGGACCCATAAAGGGATGACTTTTCTTTAGTGAGGCCTGGACCACCTGCACATTTTCCCTCGTGCACCACTAAAGCCCCCAGCCCCCACCACCGGATTTAAGAGATACAAGAAATCGAGGACGCAGAGAAATCCACATAACCCATTCTTGAAATAACGACCTGTTTTTGAAAAAATAATAACAAAGCCACATGAGGCAGGATTTTCTAATCATCCAACATTACCTGGTTCTAAATATTCTCACCACCTTCTGGGTCAGTAATTTATACATTAAGAATCAAAACGGTCTAGGAAGAATGTGGTCCAAATAATAAAACTTTGGTCAATACATTCTGGCATGAAACTAAAAAGGTGAGTCAGAAACTTCTAAGGTTTGCTTCTGAGACAAATGTTTCTTCTATCCATATTACATTTGTTTGTTACCCCAAGCAAGAAGAGAACAGTGCAACAACAAATTCTAAAAGCAATTCAGTCTTAGCTATCAGGTTACCTAATTTAAAAAGTCTAACTAGATTAGAGATGCCTCAAACTGCGCGTTTTCCTCTACAACTCCTACGTTACTATTTTTCTGAGTACTGAGCATCTGTCTTACCCCCATGGACCAGGATCGGGTCTCGCTCTGGGCTCCAGGCAGTGCCCAGAACAAGTATGTGCACATACTACGGTGCGAGCATGAATGGTAGTTACCCTACAAATACTTTACCCTTTTTCCGTCTCAAGTGCCAGAAACGAAATTAAAATATCAGAACCAGGAAATGGTTCTTTTCTTCAAAAATAGAAAAGAAACGGGGCGCCTGGGTGGCTCAGTGGGTTGGGGCCTCTGCCTTTGACTCGGGTCATGGTCTCGGGGTCGTGGGATTGAGTCCCATGTCGGGCTCTCTGCTCAGTGGGGAGTCTGTTTCCCCCTCTCTCTCTCTGCCTGCCTCTCTGCCTACTTGTGATCTCTCTCTCTGTGTCAAATAAATAGATAAAATCTTAAAAAAAAATAGAAAAGAAACTGAGTTGTATTCGGTTAACGTAAAAAGAGAAGTTTAAAGTGTGGGTTTGCAGAATTCAGGAAGTAGGGTATTAATGGGAAGTAAGATAGGAGCTCTAGGGGAGGGTAACCAAAGTCCCTTCTTCCCATGTCTGCTGAGCAGCTGATGGTCCAAACCAGGAGCCCGATCTCATCCTGTCCGGTGACTTTAGAAGGCAAACAGGTCTCATGCAGAACCCTAATGTCCCCTGAGCTCTTCTGTGTCTCCGGCCCACATATGCCCAGGCGGAGACCAGCTCTTGTTTCTCCCTGACTAGGCTTTGTAACCCTCTCCCTAAATCCTAATCCTTATTAGAGTTGATCTCCTATTTCAAACTGGATGAATAAAAAATAATTAAGAGGACACTACAAGCTGAATCCAAATATCTTACCAC
>JAPYYJ010003137.1:0-11923 GCA_028533885.1 Nasua narica | reverse complement strand
TCTCTTCTAGTCCTGTCCATGTTGATACAAAAGTTGGATATTCATCCTTTCTGATGGAGGCATAATATTCCATTGTATAGATGTACCACATCTTCCTTATCCATTCATCTGTTGAAGGGCATTTTGGTTCTTTCCACAGTTTGGCTATTGTGGCCATTGCGGCTATGAACATTGGGGTACATGTGGCCCTTCTTTGTACAGCATCTGCTTCTTTGGGGTAAACACCGAGTAGTGCAATTGCAGGGTCATAGGGTAGCTGTATTTGGAGGTGAGGCCTTTGGGAGGTAACTAGGTTCATTTCAGATGAGGTCATGAGGTTGGTACCTGCTTGACAAGATTAGTGTCTTTATAAGAAGAGGAAGAGACTGGAGCTTTTTCTGTCTCTTTGCCATATAAGATAGGCAGTGAAAAGGCAGCCATCTACAACCAGGAAGAGGGTCCTCCCCAGAATTGGCACCCTGATTTTGGACTTCTAACCTCCTAAATTGTGATAAATAAATTTTTATTGTTTGAGACCCCTAGTCTATGGTATTTTCTTATGGCAGTCTGAGCAAAGAAAGCATCATGTTTAAAAAGGACTATTTTAGGTAAACAAATGTAGTTAATCTTTAAAATAAAAGGCAGAACAGCATAGTGCAAAGCATGTAAGTTTTGGAGAAGTGTGACAAACTGGGATTTAGTACTAGTTCTGCTAGTGGACTCTGGATTAGTCACTTACCTCTGAGGGCCAAAGAAATTTATTCTAATAACACCTATTTCAAAGTTTTATAAGGAATTGTGAAATAACAGATTTAATGGGCTCACCTTATAGTAGATGATCAAATCAATAGAAGTTATTATATTTAGGTTTTTCAAATTATAGCCTATCAAGCAGAATTCTATTTGTTCATCACATGTTTCTGCCATTAAAACAAAAGCTACACGATGGCAGACACCATTTGTTTTGTTCTACTCTGTATGCCCAGAGAAATACTTGGCACATGGAAAGCATTCAATAAATGTCTTTGAACAGATGAATGAATGAATGTAAGGTAGGAAAAGAAGAACCCATCTTTATATTTATATCTTAGTTAAAATAATGTCAAATAATTGCAATTAATTAAATATTGATGTAGGGGTATTGGTATTTTCATTGAAATACATCCTTTAAAACAATACTTAAGATTTTAAGGAACTCAGAAGATTGGCTATTATTTAACTATTAAGAAGCATTCAGACTTGTTCTTTCATTAACAAAGCAAAGCTTTAAAAATGGAAAAGCAAAAGATGGAAGAAATAGGACCTAAGGTTAAGGTGATAAATTAATGCCAAAGAACCTTATGAATACTGATTAATTTCCTGATATTCCAAGTACCCTATTATTTATTATAATTCTAAACCAAGATTTACTTAGCCCTTTCTAAAAGATGAATGATTTCAAAATTATGTCCCAGGACCTATTTCTCTTATTACCTAGTAATTTTCTCCTTCTGACTCATTTTGGAAAGAAGAATATCATTTTTGTTATATATATGAAAAAATATATATTTATATACTCAGAGTTGCATATCTATCATTTTAATGGTTGAGCTAGTTATCAGGCTTTGAATATTTTAAAAATATGTTTTTAAGCTGTAACTCCATAGTTAAACCATAGCTCAATTTCTTTTTCTGACAGATAAATTGCCCTAGGAAGTTCAAGGAGCAGCAAAAGAACATTTAACACTTGAAACTATGTTCTTTAAATTCTAAATTCAGAAATATTTGGGGATGAAAAGAACTTACAAAGATCTTTTTGCCTAATCAAGTAAAAATGAATTTACTCTACGTAAAGAACCACCTGTTCCAAATTGCTATTTAGCTACTATTTGAATATCTTTGGCGATCAAAGTTCTGTAAGGGAATTTTTTTCCTTGGCACTGTGTCCATAAAACCTTGAAAAAGGTTTGCAGATAGTGAGGATTCAGCAAACATTTCTTGAATTAGTGAATGAAAAACTAATTGCCTTCTAAAGCAAGGCTAACTTTTAGTCTTTTTAAAAGCTTCCTTAGTGATTTTGTAAAAAGGGGGAAAAAAGAATGAAAAAAAAGAAGAAAAAAAAGAGGTACAATCCTGCAGCAGAAGAAAAATTTGAAAAAGCAAATATTACGTGAAACAATAAGTCTTGGATATATTTTCTTGTCGATAACTATAGCTCAATTACATCATGTTTAATAGATACAAAGGATTCCTGTGAACATACATATAGTAATCTATCTTATAAATTTTCCTTTGATGAATATTTACACTGTATCACATTGTTGTTGTTATTAATAGCACTGTGATAAATATCCTTGTCCTTACATTGTTTCTTGCCTATGTGATTAAAAAAAGGACTTGATATAAATTGTAAAATTGCCCTCTAAAAAGCTCAGATCAATTTATATTCCTGCTGAAAGTGCATTAGATGCCAACACTGGGCATTATCTGGGTGTTTTAATCTTTGTATACCTGATAGGTGAAAAATGGCATTTCATTGCTAATACTAACACATGCAGTGCAACACAAGTGGTCAACAGCGTGGACTTTGGACTCAACCTGCCTAGGCTGGAATCCCTGCTTCACCAATCAATATATGTGGAGCCTTAGTTAGCCCCTCTGATTCTCAGCTTTTTCACCCATAAAATAAGGTTGAAAATGATACATGCTATACCTCACAAGATTCAAGAAAGTTATGTGTGTTTACAGCTTTGAGCAGTGAACACATGATTGTTTTTTTTCAAGTTGTTTATTATTATTATTATTATCAATATTAAATATATTTTTTTCTCTTAGGAATAATATCCTTAGCTAATGCTATTTAAGTTTCACATATGGGTGTGTGTTTCTGTGTATGCTATCATCTATCTTTTTTTTTTTTTAAGATTTTATTTGTTGGGGTGCCTGGCTGGTTTAGGTGGTTGAGCATCTGCCTTTGGCTTAGGTCATGATTTCCAGATCCTGGGACCGAGTCCCATATAGAGGTCCCAGCTTAGAGGGGAGTCTGCCTCTCCCTCTGCTGTCTCTCCCCCTGCTTGTGCTCTCTCTGTCTCTCTCTGAAATGAATAAATTAAAAAAAAAGATTTTATTTATTTGAGAGAGAGAGAGTACACAAGCAGGAGGAGGAACAGAGGGAGAGGGACAAGCAGGCTCTGTGCTCAGCACAGAGCCCAACATGGGGCTCGATTCCACGACCCTGAGATCATGACCTGAGCCCAAATCAAGAGTGGGGTGCTCAACTGATGGAGCCACCCAGGCTCCCTTATCTATCTATTTAATCTTTTTAAAATATTAGGAATATACATGCTTTTTACACCATACTGACATTTTACTTACTAGTTTGTTAGGGCTGCCATAATAAAGTACCACAGACTGGGTGACTTAAACAACAGAAATTTATTTTCTCCCATTTCTGGAGGCCAAGTCTAAGATCAAGGTTTTGGCAGGTTTCAGTTCTCCTGAAGCTTCTTTCCTCGGCTCTCACCACTACTCACTGTCTGTGTTCTCACAGGCTTTTTCTCTTGGCCCACACACTCCTGATCTCTCTTCCTCTTCTTGTATTGGATTAGAAACCCACCTTATAACTTCATTTTACCTTAATTACCCCATTAAACACTCTTTTCCAAATACAGTCCCAATGTTACGGTTTCAACATACAGATTTGGGGAACACAATCCAGTACCTAACAGTCATTTTTACTAACCATCTTATTCCCTGTAATCTTTTTGCCTTGAGGAAATTTCTTTTAAACATTTTAATGTAGGCTTAACATACATAAATAAGAGTTCACAAATCGCAAGTGTGCAGTTCAGTAAATTATCAGAAAGTGAAGGGACCTATGTAACCAACACTCAGGTCAGGAAATAGAGTGACTGGCACCATAGAAGCTCTCAACCTCCTTATTCCCCTCCTAAACACAATGCCTTCCTTCTCCCCTGCTGTGAACTTTATTTATTTATTTATTATTTATTATTTATTTGTTGGGGAGAGAGAGGGAGAGAACACAAACAGGGGAGCTGCAGGCAGAGGGAGAAGCTGGCTCCTTGCTGAGCAAGGACTTGCTTCTGATGTAAGACTTGATCCCAGGACCCTGGGATCATGACCCGAGCTGAAGGCAGACGCTTAACCCACTGAACCACCCAGGTGTGCCTCCCCTGTTGTGGACTTTAAATAAGTAAATGATACAGTGTTTGTTTATTTGTGTCAGATTTCTTGTAGTCAATATCTTATTTATGAAATTTGTCCATGCTACTGCATGAAGTCAGAGTTCATTCATTTTCATTGCCACGTAATACGTGTTTGAACATTTTAAAACTCGTTTATACATATTACTATTAGCTTTTTTGTTATTTCTAGATTGGAAGTTTTAAAAATGATGCTACTATAATAAGTTTTATGCATGTCTTTTGTTGTACTCTTGCACACATCATTGTTGGGTATATACTTCAAATGGAATTATTGAGCCAAAGGACATGTATTTAATCAAATATATAGGATCATACCAAAAGATTTTCCAAAGTAGTTGTATAAATTTACCCTCTCACTGGCAATCATGAGATTTCTAATGGGTCTATATCTGCAACAATTATTGTCAGGCTTCTTTAGGTGGGCCATTTTGATGGATATGTAGCACTATCCACTTTTGGTTTTAAGTTAATTTTCCCCTGATTAATAATGAGTTTGAATGATCTTTTTTTCTATAGTTAGCCATTTGAAAAATCAAGAAATTTTGAATGTTTATGTAGTTAAATGCATATATGTAAAATTCCTAGTTTTAAAACCATATTAAAAAATTCTCTCAATCTAAAGACTTTTTTCTTTAAATTTATGTTAACCTCTAGTATCTTTATATTTTAATATTTTAAATTTAAATATTTGACCATCTTGAAAGTAAGAATCATATAGGTTTGCAGGTAGGAATCAGATTGAGGTCATTCAAGTACATTTTATTGGTTGGGCTAATCTTGGTTGGGTTGATTTGAGTCTTCACATCCACTGCCCGAGATTTTGACTTGTCATTGGTGTTGATTCTTCTTTCTTTGTACGTTATGAAGCATCTGCAGAAAGTGAGCACATCCATAGGATGCATGAAAATACATTTTCTTTTATTCCTAGAAGTATTTTCTTTGTTAAATATGGACCATATTTTCAGCATTGTAGGCTCATGACTTTTCTTGAGCTAATTCAACCTTTCAGTTTATTCTATACGTCACTTAATATTTCAGACAGACTTACAGAACGAACAGGGTGTTCTGGAAATATACTTCTCTAATGCCTCCCTATCATATACCAGACATCCAGCTGTCTCTGCAGTTCTTAAAATAGCTGTATTATTTTTTGGTAACACATTTTTATCTTCTCATTTCTAGTATCTACCTACCATTTTCTGTCCAAACTAAGTCTCTCATGTTAAAGGAAGAAATTCAGGGCACTAAATTTCAAATTTCTTTATGTACAATATTCTATAATTAGTTTCATAAATTTATCTAATTTTCTAACTCCCATAATCTTAATCGGAGAATGAACTATTTATTTAACAGCCTCACCTAGGAAAAATAAAATATCTTTAATTATTTAGTCCTCATAATGTGTGCTAAAAGTCAATATCTTCTGAGGTAATTATGGCTGAAACATAGTAGGGCTCAATAAATAATTTTGAATGAATGAATGGACTCAGCTGATAGTGGAAAATGTGTTCATGATCTTTATGAAAAAGCCATTAATCTAGTTTATAAATATTCATATGTTTGGTATATTGTAGGAATTTGGACTGTGAAGATTAAAAAAAAAAGAGGAACAGTGCCAAAAACACATAGCTAAAGCCAAAACTGCAATTAGGTTTTCTTGGAATGGAATCAACATTTTAAATGTACCCCTAGAATAGAATAGGTAGTTAGCAATGTATGTACCAAAAAAAAAAAAAAAATCAATGTTATATAAAAATCTTATTTATAGATATTTCAAGAAAGCCCTTTTGACACTCATTCCTGTGATCTAGCTTTTCAAGGACAAAGTATTAGCCTCAGCTCTGATAAGATCTCTTATTACAGCTTTCTGGTGCCCTCTTTCTAATCCTCTTTTTCTCTTAAGTTGAGTCAGGTGTTCTTCCTTTTTGCTCCCAAGCCATCTTGTGCCTGTCTCTGCAGTTAAAATTACCATAGTTTTTTTTCAATAAACTGTAAATGTTTTTGTGTCTAATTTGTGTCTATTCTCCACAGAAGTCTATGAGGGCAAGGAGTACTATATCTATCTTTGTGTTCTCAGCATTCTGCCTCATACTTAACACATTATAAATCTACTATACATAATTCTTTAGCAGAAAGAACTTTTCAATTGGGGCGCCTGGGTGGCTCAGTGGGTTAAGCCTCTGCCTTCGGCTCAGGTCATGATCTCAGGGTCCTGGGATCGAGCCCCACATCGAGCTCTCTGCTCAGTGGGGAGCCTGCTTCCCCCTTTCTCTCTGCCTGCCTCTCTGCCTACTAGTGATTTCTCTCTCTCTGTCAAATAAATAAATAAAATATTAAAAAAATAACTTTTTAATTGAAAGGCAGAGCATAGTAACTCCTGTGAGAATAAACTTAAGTAAAAGACTCTCCTTTTCATTTGCATATAGCTTGTCTCTGTTCCAGTATCCAAAGATAATTGAAAGATGTAATATTATTTTTCCTTATTCATTTACTATATCCAGGCCACATGAAGGGGTGTATTAGTTTCCTAAGTCTTCTAAAGCAAATTATCGCAAACTTGTTTTGTCACAGTTCTAAAGGCCGAAAGTTCAAAAACAAAATATAACAGATATTTTGGCCATGCCCTATTTCAATGCTGACATCTGGAAATTAAAAAATATATAGATATATGTACATCTATATATATTTCTCCAGATGATTCTCAGTCACAGGTAGGAAACTTGCTGCCCCATAGAAACTTCCTCCGTTATAGAAAGAGCTTGGCTTTTGCATTTTAAAGTCCAAATTCTAAAACGTTTAATTTGAGAACCCTGACTTACATAACTTAAATTATGTATCAGTTTGTTCATGTTTAAGATTGATATTTTTACCATATTTGTTTATTATGAGGAGTAAATGTGGAAAGATAATACATAAATAATGATAACGGCTACCATTTGCTGATTTCTTCTTTTTTTTTTCAAGATTTTATTTATTTATTAGAGAGAGAGAGACTGAGGATGAGAGGGGAGAAGGTCAGAGGGAGAAACAGACTTCCCGCAGAGCCGGGAGTCGGATATGGGACTCGATCCTGGGACTCCGGGATCATGACCTGAGCCGAAGGCAGTCGCTCAACCAACTGAGCCACCCAGACGCCCCCATTTGCTGATTTCTTATCCTGTGCTCAGTATCATATTCAAGGCTTTTCATGCTTTATTTTTGTGTCCCTGTCACGTGACCGAGCTTCATAATAGACTCTTCTTTTCCATGGAGACTGTGTTCCAAATTACAGTGTGGTATAATGTGAATAAAACAAGACACTTTTCTCCCCAAAATCTTTAAGGAAGCATATTCAGTACATCAGACAGCATTACAAAAAGGGAAATAGGGAATCAGCTTACTAAGAATACATTCAGATTTAGATACCATAGCTGTTCAAAGCAGTGGAGCCATGGGAAGAGGGGACTGGTCCAGGCACCTCTATGCAAAAGCCTGGTTTTACCACTAATGCATGATGGTTTTTCTGACACCAAAAAATGTTTATGTCATAAGAGAGGCATCTACAACACAGAGATAAGATGCTTGCCCAATGTTCTTTAAATAGATAATATCAATAAAAGCATTTTAAGAAATCAAAAGTACTATAAAAATTCTATTAACAACAACAACAAAATACTATTAACTGGTTAAAAAATGAGCTAGTCTGGGGAACTATGACATATTTTGAAAGTTTAGCAGATAGGAGCAAAGTCAAAATAGTTACACTGCCTTGTGTGTTTCCATTTCGGTTGTGGTTTTTGTTCAGGATGTTGCTGTTGGTCTTGTTTCAAAATTCTTTCCAGGTTAGTCTTTTAAATTTTCCATATCCAGGGTTGAAGAAAGTTTTAAAAGTTACTTTGTGTGTGTGTGCAGTTGTGGGGGAGTGAGTGATAAAATTACTCGAAATAGCACCTCCTACCAAATATTTTCTAATATGTTGTTAAAAATAGTGTTATTGTTTTTTTTCTATGTTATGCTCTGCTCACCACAAGTATAGCTACCATCTGTCACCATACAACACTATTACAATATCATTGACTATATTCCCTATGCTGTACCTTGCATCCCTATGATTTATTCATTCCATAACTGCAAAAAATAGTGTTGTTTTTCTAATAATATTACACACAGAGAAACTTAAAGCACCAGAAATAATGATGCTGCCAGTAATCTTAGGTAGGGAGAAGTTTGTCATTTAAGCACCAGAATAAATTAAATCTAGTAATGATCAGATTTCAAATAAATTCATATGAAACTTCAATGTTGTATTCAAAAGATTTGGGATATAAGATATTTTAAGATTCTATTACCACATTTAAATTTCATTTATGCATTTTATTTAAACTTCATTAACTTTAAAAATAGACAACTTTATGCATTTATTTCTATGTTACTTGTTTTTGATCAAGGAGATCACAATAAGAGATAAATATATATGCTAAAGTAGGTTTCAACTTTTTCTCCAAATTTTGTCTTCAGTCAAAACCTTTTAGAACTTTAAAAAAGTTAAAGCAAAATTCCATTTTCACTACTTTTTTTATTGTTGATCCCTCAGTGCTTTCAGATAATAAGCGAAGCGGGAGCTAGAATTGTTGAAATACTGTCAACCAGGTTTTCTCATTGAATTTCCAATCTAAACAGAAATCTCATAAGGAAACTACTTTCACAGTATCTCAAAAAAGTGTGGGGAGTTTAAATAGAATCCCAAAGTTTGTATTATTATTTAAAACAATTCCCAAGTCACCCAAGGTTATCCATATCATCATTTAGTCCTTTTTTTATGGTTACAAAATGGATTGAATATAATACATTTTCATAACTGTATGAAATTAGTAAAATACGATTTTATAAATCATAATACATTTGTAGTACTGGTATAGGTCTTCATAAGTTAATTGAATTTAGTTAAAAATGTCAAGATTCTCAAAGTTCTTTATTTACTAATTATTTATTTGTATATATAGTTTTTTTAAAAGATTATATTTATTTATTTATTTGACAGAGAGAGAGAGAAAGTACAAGCAAGGGAAGCAGCAAATGGAGAGGGAGAAGCAGGCTCCCTGCTGAGCAGGGGGCCCAATGTGGGACTCCACCCCAGGACCCTGAGATCATGACCTGAGCTGACAGCAGATGCTTAACCAATTGAGACAACCAGGTTTTTCTTTCTTTCCTTTTTTTTTTTTTTTGAGATTTTTTTTATTCTTCAAGAGCTCATGCTGCATTTTAGTTTGTTAATCTAATATCTTTGGTTCCTTACCCAAGATTTTTTTCCTATAAACATTGCATATGAGACAAAGAACTTTTGAATTATTCTAGCATATCTTGTTCTTGGAAACTGTCCTTAAAATATGTCTTATTAAAGACTCTGAGAGGGGCATCTCAATGGCTCATTCTGTTAAGTGTCTGCTTTCAGTTCAGGCCATGATCTCAGGGTCCAAGGATTGAGCCCCACATGGGGCTCCCCTCTCATCAGGGAGTCTGCTTCTCCTTCTTCTTCTGCCCCTCTCCCTGCTGTGTGCGTGCTCTCTCTCTCTCTCTCTCTTCTAAAATAAATAAATAAAATCTTAAAGGCTCTGAGAAATCCTACATTGAAGCAGCTTCCTAAATTTATTTAACACAGAAGTTCACAAATTTTTTAACATAAAACTTTTCCCTTACATTTGTGTTTTCCCTCATAATGATAATATGATAATGCTATTAATATCATTCTTCATTAAAAAGGAATAGTTCAAGATGGAATGTTTCTTTTCCTCTCCCCTGAAACCTTGTTGAAATGTCAATGAGAGGTGAAAAAGGGTTCAAATACATAATACTGAAGAGAAGTAGGTGGATGCCATCAGTTTATTCAGGTTGTAATTGGATTTGTAGAAAATGGAAAGTAGATGGAAGGGTGTTAACATATAATTAAAACAGAGGAAGAAAAACCCAGATGTCCCTGAGAAAGACACAATGGAAATGGGTTTGTTTTCTTTTCAGGGTCATGAAGAGCCAATAGATAGAATTCTGGATTGCAGAAGATATATAGGACTGACCAGAAAAGGCTGATTAATCAAGGAGTCTGCAAAAAGTCTTGTTGGCTTACAGTGTTTCCGGTCTTTATGTGCTGAGTCACACACAGTCCAGCCATTATCTCCAGACAAAAATAAGAACACTGTATTCATTCTATTACATTTGGGGAAGAATTGGACTTTTGATATTAACTTTCTAGCATTTGGGATGATTGTACTCATCTGTCTGTTCTCTAGCCATGCAATAGAGAGCAAAGATTATAAGTTAAAGTTTTGTAAGCAGACCTTTTAGTAAACCCTTTCATAGGTGAAGGGGCCAAGGGGCTATAGAAAAAAGCTTACCCACACAGCAATGAAAAAACCCAAGCCAACTGTGAATATGGGTCAATTTAATCTTCATTTTAAAATAAGAGGCTGCAGGCGCCTGGGTGGCTCAGTTGGTTGGGGCCACTGCCTTCGGCTCAGGTCATGATCCCGGAGTCCCGGGATCAAGTCCCATATTGGGCTCCTGGCTCTGTGGGAAGTCTGCTTCTCCCTCTGACCTTCTCCCCTCTCATTCTCAGTCTCTCTCTCTCTAATAAATAAATGAGAAATCTTTTTAAAAAAAATAAATAAAATAAAATAAGAGGCTGCTCCTGGGTGGCTCGGTTGATTGAGCAACTGCATTCGACTCAGGTCATGATCCTTGAGTTCTGGGATCAAGTCCCACATTGGGCTCCCAGCTCCACGGGGAGTCTGCTTTTTCCTCTAACCTTCTCTCCTCTCATGCTCTTTCTCACTTTATCTGTCTCTCAAATAAATAAATAAAATCTTTAAAAAATAAATAAATAAAATAAAATAAAATAAGAATGGAAATCTAAAGTTACAGCAGATATTTGAGAAAGCCAGCACAAAAGTTGAAGGTTATAAATGAATAAAGAATATGACTAAGCTGAAACAGTAACTCAGTTGAAAGAATTTCAAAAAATGTAATTACTATTCTTTTAGAGATATGAATATATAATTCAATGAAAACAGAAATCTATCATGAAAAAAAAAACAGAAAGTAATCTTTTAAAATTAAAACGTAATTTCTTTTTTTTTAAGATTTTATTTAATTACTTGACAGAGAGAGATCACAAAGGCAGAGAGGGAAGCAGGCTCCCCGCTGAGCAGAGAGTCTGATGCGGGGCTCGATCCCAGGACCCTGAGATCATGACCTGAGCCAAAGGCAGAGGCTTTAACTCACTGAGCCACCCAGGAGCTCCTAAAATGTGATTTCTTAAAAAAAAAATTAAAGGTCCATCAAAAGCATGAAGGTAAAAATGAAGATATTTTCCAGAACATTTAGCCTGAAGGCAGTAAGTCAGGAAATATGGAATTGGAAGAGAACAGTAAAAGAAGAAGAAGAAGAAGAAGAAGAAGAAGAAGAAGAAGAAGAAGCAGCAGCTAATAAATATGATCAATTTAAGAGGTCCAGTTATAAGAAATTAGAAATAAAGAGACAAGAGAGAACATGGGGTAAAATAACAATAACAACAGCAGCAGCAGCAATAATAATAATTGGAAGAATATGCTCAAGAGTTAAAGATAAATCTTCAAATTATAGTTTTTTTTTTTTAACTTTTTTATTAACGTATAATGTATTATTTACCCCAGGGTACAGGTCTGTGAATCATCAGGCTTACACATTTCACAGCATTTGCCATAGCACATACCCTCCCCAATGTCCAT
>JAPYYJ010003136.1:0-11923 GCA_028533885.1 Nasua narica | reverse complement strand
GGACTAGAAGAGATTATGCGGAGTGAAATAAGTCAAGCGGAGAGAGTCAATTATCTTATGGTCTCACTTACGTGTGGAGTATAAAGAAAATCATGGAGGGCATCGTGAGAAGGAAGGGAAGGGTGAATGGGGGGAAATCGGAGGGGGTGATGAACCAGGAGAGACCGTGGACTCTGAGCAACAAACTGAGGGTTTTGGAGGGGAGGGGGTGGGGGGGTGGGCGAGTCTGGTGGTGGGTATCGAGAAGGGCACATATTGCATGGAGCACTGGGTGTGGTGTATGAACAATCAATCTTGTAACACTGAAAAATTAAACTAAACATATTTGGGGAGAAAAAATAAATAAAAATAAATAAATAAATAAAAATTTAAAAAAATAAAATAAAAAAAAAAGAGGTAGTACCTCTTGCAGTACCCTGGCACACTACATAGCACCACATAACACCACATAGTGAAAGATCAAAAGGAAGCTAACGAGAGAACATCAAAATTCAATTTAATATAATATATCTATGTACCTATATGCCAAGGATTGGAATCTCCAAACTGGGCTTCGGAAGGTCTCTGGAGTAATTATAGAATTTTTCAAAGAAAGAATTAAAAAGAAAGTAATTAACCAAACTATACATTCTATAAGTATTCTCTCAGGTAATCCCTGATTAACCACAGAAGTTAAGTACTATTTCCTCCATTTTACATCTAAGAAAACAGAGAGAGGCTTAGGTAAATGTCCTCACAGCTAGGAAGAGGCAGGTCCTTCCACTCTTTCCTCTCTTTCTTGCCTCTTTTCCACTTTTCTTCCTTCCTTTTCCTTCCTTTCTTCCCTCCTTCCTGCCTCTCCCCGTCCTTCTACCCCTTACTGGCCCTCCTTTACTATATGTTCATGCAGTGTTTCCTATGCTCAAGACAGTGCTCGGAAACAAGTATATGACACACTGGGAAGAAAGAACCTCATGGGACCCGAGAGAGAGAGAGATAATATATTCATATTGCAACAGCACACTTGCATTAGACTACTTACTTAAAACAGAGAATAGAGTTTAGTTTGCTGCTAATGATAAATCTGACTTAACATTGTTTGTTTGTTTTTACAAAATTGGAACAATTACACTTGCTAGAAACTCCACAGGAATGCTGTAACACTAATAGAGACCCCTCTTTGTTGTCCTCCAGAAATACTAAAAAAAATTTTACAATAGTATTATTATTACAAAAACTTAATTTATCTTTTAACTCAGATGCTGGAAAAGAAAAAAAGAGTCTCTCCAGCATCCTCTGAAGCACACAGAACTCTTCCAAATAATACAAATATTAGCCAAAAGCTTCCTTTTGAGAAGACCAAAAAGCAATAAATGAATAAATGAAAACTTAACAAGATCTTCTTGGTGCATATATGGAGAGGCAGTAATATTTTAATGTTTTAGCTACCTTCATCACTTGCTTTTTCTACAGTTAATAAAATAATTAAATATGTCCATTAGTTTTCACATAGTATATAAAACTGAATGATTCTGAGTGTTTGATACTACAATTTTCTCACCTTTGTGTACATTTTTTCTTTAAAAGATCTAAGCCTCACTTTGTACAAAAATGATTTTAAATTTGGAGTTCTTAAACTATTCTCTATCATAGTGCTAAACAATGTACCATAAGCTTGGGAAAATTCAAATAAGAGGACCACACTCTGAGCTCTTTGTTACAAAGACTATTGGCAAAAAGCTACATTCATGCCTTTCTTCATGTTCTGCACAATGAGGATTATACATTTCATACAAACCTATTTCTATCACATATGAACTATATCATCTCTAAAGTTAATTTATCATAATTCAGGTGTAGCATTATAAAAATGATACCATGCTGATTTAAAACCAAAACCACAAAAGATATAAAAGCCCCTATCCTATCAAGAGAGTCATATGAAAGCGGCTAAGACTTAAGATTGAAAGAGAATATGTATATCTATAGATATATCAGGTGGGGGAGGGAGGAGAGTTGGATAAGTCTTTGGAAGACATGAGCTCACTGGGCTGAGAGAGGGACCAAACTCAAGGATATCACTGATCTATAAATTCAACTGCTGCATTTTTTTATAAATACATGAAAATGTTCTGCTGTAATATTTGATCTTGGAAATAAAATGAAAAACTCTTCAGTTAAAAAAAAAAAGACTGAAAGAGAAGCTTAATCCCTAACTACAGCTTAAAAAAGTGGTCTACCCCTTATCCCAAGAAGTGTTAGAGCCCTTAATTCTACTGAACTCTTGATTACCAGCTGCGGTCATTTTATTTTGGAACAAATTGGGAAAACTGACTAAGCTTGTCTCCAACGGAAGCACTCTTCTCAGTAGGCAATAAGGACCATAAGAACAGCCTTGAAGAAATTTAAGCAATAAAGGAGCCACAGCTACAACCAGACATCTGGTATACCCTGCTTCTTCAGCACATATATATTTGAGAGAGGAAGCTAAGAGTACACAGAGGTTACAATCTTCCAAGAGAGGTAGAGAATATTTTTTAAAAGAATACTCTAGTGTTCCCATATTTGCCTAATGTTTAAATTGATACCTTATAAAAATTTTCATATGACGTATGCCTGTGATCAATCCTCAGCCACCATTACTTTCATTATTGAACAATTTTCTGGCGTCATAGGCTAGAAATGGTTACCAACATCTGAGATGCCAACCTACTGACCTCATCCACTAAGAAGAAGTCTTGGCTTGTTTAAGCTCCGGCTGGCTCATTTAACTTGTTAAACTTGTATGTTAAGAAAGCTGAACTGTTTGGGATTAAGAGAAGGGGTCAGAGACTGAGGGCCAAGTAAGAGGCTATTGCAAAAGTCATCCCAGAAGTGAAACAACCTGAATTAGCACAGTTACGGTGAAAAGGTAAGGAGAAGAGCACACACTGGCATATACGTAAGAGGTTAAAATCAACCAAGTTTTGTGACAGATTGAGTGTGGTGAATGAGAGAAAGGGGAAGAGTTTGTTGAAGATGGGAGGAATGATCTAAGCATACCACATGGTACTTTTAAGAATCTACAGAGACATTTTTTATATCTAAGAGCTCTTAGATGTGAATTATGAGCTTCTCATGGAAGATGATCATTCAGTTCATGCTTATTGGGCTGAATTAAATATCCTATGCAATATTTCAAGTGATACTAAAATTAAAGATAACTTTAAATTAAAAGGTTTAGTTTGTATATTAAAGACATTCTTACATTTCACTGAAATTAAAATGGCAAATAAAAATAACTCATTTCAGTCCTGAAGAGATACTGTCATTGACACTACAAAAAAAAGTGTAGGAAGCAAGAAATTTCAAGTCCAGTTCAAAAGTGACAGTCTGTCTCCTTGCTGAGTTAGTCTTCAGTTAGCATTAAGTTATTTTGAATGTTCTGTTTTCTCCTGGAATGTGAAAAGAATAAAGACCAGAGAGAAAGGAAAGCAGAGAGCAAACATTGACTCTGTCACTATTAACATCTTGGGTCCGTCCAGCAGTCTGGTCCTGTGTCTTCTCATCTACAAAATGAAGATTTCAGCTAGATGGTTTATAAGAATCCATCCATTTCTTACCATCTTTCATCCATTGTGCTAATTAAGAGCTTAAGTATTATACACTCATATTCTCATATATAGTGCTTTTTGTAGAGGAAAGGTGAGTTTAGAGGACTGGAATGCACTAATTACCTTACAGATAAATGCCTCAATTTTTTTAAATGCTATGCCTGCATATCAATGGGCTTCATACAGAGAAGAAATAAATACATACATATTATACACACACACACACACACACACACACATACACTGGGACAGGTTTTTGAAATAATTAACTATTATTTATACCAATCAGGTATACACATTTATTTCTAACTTATAAATTGATTGAGTATTTAACAAATCAATAGGATTTACACAAAGTTTTCCCGGCTGTTAGCTTAAGGATGTAGCCAATTAGAAAAAGAGATCAGATTTTTGGTTACCAGAGGTGAAGGGGGAAAGCGTTGAGATTGGAAGAAGGTGGTCAAAAGGCACAAACTCATAAACCTCCAGTTATATGATAAATAAGTACTAAAGATGGAATGCTCAACTTAATGACAGTAGTTACCACTGCTCTATGATATATAGGAAAGTAAAGCAAATTATAGAAGTTCTCATTATAAGAAAAATTTTCTTTTTTTCCTATTTATTTTTATGGTATCTTTATGAGATGCTGCCTGTTAAATAAACTTATCGTGGCAATTATTTCACAATATGTATAGGTCAAACCTTTATGCTGTACACTTGAAACTTATTCAGGGATGTATGTCAATTACAGCTCAATAAAACCGGGGGGCGGGGGGGCAGGAATCAGGGGGTAGCCAAAGGTAAGAAGTTTCTGGAACTTTCAAAAAGTATAGGATGAGTGACATTTTGTTCTTTACTATTGTCAGATTTTAGGTACGATCACATTTTCATGAGCTCTAAACCAATGGGTCCATTAAAATTTGAAGGTTTGTTTACATGATCTGCTTTGTTTGCAGAAACCTTGGAAATTATTTTAGTTAATTATTCCTTATAACTGCCATCTCATTTAGCAAATTAATATTGCCTTAGCATATTCATGAAGAATATATTTCTTAGGCATAAATGTCATGGCAACCCTTCAGAAATCATATCATACCATCCTTGAGAATATTAAACTCTTCTAATTATAATCCATGGACTCACAGCTCTTAAAACCATGTCCAACTTTTACTCAAATAACTCAACATGGCTATTTTGATTCATTTGGGGTATCCATATAGAAGTCTTTCACACTTGCTTGTGGTTAAGCTCTGTAAATGCAAATATAATACATACCAACTTGGATGTGACTGAAAGTGTATGATTAAATAACTTGCGGTTTATTTTCCAGCAAACAAACCACAGATGAATCCATGACAGTCAAGGCAGACCAGAGGGCACTTGACAGCTTAAAAGCCATCAAAGTTGGCCAAATGACTGTTCTATACCAGAATGGTTGGTAAACCATACCGGGGCTCCATGGCCCTAAGATTCAGAGGCCAAGGCTACACCAGATGGCCAGCAATCAAATGACCTGGCACAGTCACCTGCAAATGGCTCCTGATGTACAATGTGGGACAAAAGACAGGCTTTGTGAAACTCCCTGTCGAGAGTATCATGCACAACTTCTGTGCGTTGATGGATCCAAAATAAATAAATAAATGAATAAACAAACAAACCACCAGCAGCACATGAAAGTTTTACTTTTAGTAATTGATTGATTCAGGCAATATTTAGGATCTTGGGGTAGTGATCCAAAAGTAATCCAGTTGGTCCATGACTATCAACATGTTTTTTCCCTAATGGAGAATAATAAAGTACAATGCAAAATTTAAGCACCCTTTATAAAAACCAGCCTCCTCAGTGGATTCCGTTCAACATGGATTTTGACTGTATTATAATTCTCTGCATTCTGAGCCATCTTTTTGATTTCCAAAAGAAAATGTTTTAACCAACATAAACAGACAGATGATGAGAAGAGCGATTCCTATACTACAGAACAGCATAATGGTTCAGCCATTTAATCTTACATGTGGACAAAGGGTTTAAATGATTACTTTTGCAGGTGTGAATTATTAATTTGAAGATCATCCATGGTTAATTTAAAAATCTGAATCACTCAACACACCTCTGGTTATCTTTCAACAGTATTCAAGTTTATATTCAAGGAACACAAAGTGATCATGGTCTTAGACAAACATAAGGATGATGTAAAAGGATGATTTTTCAAAGGTACCTAATGCATTCCAAAGCTATACATTAATGTATTATCTAGGCCACAGCTTCTTTTCAATGCAGAAGACTACCAAGAATTACCTTCACTTTGAAAAAGAACCAAAAGACTTTAAAACAAAAAAGGCATTACAAAAACAGAATCAACTCAGAAGCACTTGCCTTTGGTCTGACACAAAGCTGAGTTCTTTAACAAACAAGAAAAACTGGTAAAAGACATACATTTGCCTTAAAGGAACTTAAGAGTCTTATTGAACAAGACTTATCAAACCTGACTTATTTCTATATATTAAGAAAATTACAGCATCTTATAAGGCCAAATATTATTAATCAAAGTAAGCTTACAGTTTATAGGTGATAGTACTATAGAAATTCAGTAAAGATAAGATCACTGTTAAGCAAGGTTAATCAGAGAAGATTTCTCGGAGGATATGGATCATAGGTTGCCCTGAAAGGAGGTTCTCTTTCCTTCGCATATCCAGATCACCTAGCACAGTGCCAGGATCACATTACAATTTTCTGAATTGAACTGAAGGGAATATAGTGTTTGTGATAATGAAATGGAAGTGAAAGAACATTCAAAAGAGTGTTCTTGAGTGTGACATAAGGAAAGAAAAGAAAGTAACAAATCAATAACACCTATATAGGATTTATGCTAAAATATTTAACTGAGACATAATCATAAGGAAACCATTAGATAAACACAAATAGAAGAACATCCTACAAAACACTTCAAGTGTGCTCTTCAAAAATACCAATGTCACAAAAGATAAAACTTCATGTAGGAGTGTTCTAGATTAAAGGATACTAAAGAAACATAACAACCTAATGCAGTTGAATTCCTTAATTAGATCGTGGAGAGGGGAAAAACAGCTGTACAGAACCTCTTCCCTCAAATCACAGAAAGGTGAATATGGACTTCATTTTACATAATATTACTGAATCATTGTTGAATTATTGGATGTGATAATGGTTGTGGAGGAGAACATCCTTATTTTTAAGAGATGTAGCTGAAGTATTTAGGGGTGATGTATCGTGTCTGCAACTTAGTCTCAAATGGTTCAGTGAAAAAACAAATCTATAAATAAACACACACCCACGAAGAGAGATAAAGCAAATGTGGCTTTGGTGATTCTCGGTGAAATAAATAGTTGTGGGGAGAGAAATAATGAGTCAGATGGGACTAGATTAGGAGGATGGATGGCACTGAGATGTGAGGGGATAGAGGCTAAGATCTGTAAAGGGGGAAAGTATGAACAACTGATGGAGATCCTTGGATTGTCAAATGAGGAATTTGGCCTTGACTTGGAAAAACAGCAGGGACACAGAATACACGACAGTCTTTGACTTAAAAGTAAAACAATGACTTCATACATCAGGAAGTAAATATGGCAGCACTTGGCAGAAAGCACTAAAAAAGCAAAGATTTCAAGGCCGATTAGAACAATCTCTCAGAATAACCAAAGGGACATTTGAAAGAAAAGCTTTGGCTTTACAGAAGCAGAGGAATGAAAAGACAAAGAAAGAACCAAGAACCAATAGTAAATACAGATTGAGGGTGGACTACTTACACGGATGTGAATTCCTTATGGTTATTTCTCTCATCTGCCTCCCCTAAAACCTCAAGGCAGACCTTTTCATCTCTCCTGATGATGCTCTGATTCCATTAGAATTTGACCAGAGCAAGATCCCACACTGGCTGCGATTGTTCTCACAGGATTCAACGCCTCAGCAACAAGTCACCCTCGATAAACAGCAAGCTTCCAGAAACAAGTGTCTATCTAGATCAACATTAATGTCCAGCATCCACACAAGAATAAAAAGGAAAGTGACAAACAGGATTCAAAGGAGAGAAGGAAGTCAAAATGCTTGTGAGATTTCTAACATGGAGACTAAGAGAAGCAGAAACATCTAGAAGGAGGGCTTTCCTAAGGTGGAGGTGTCAATCTCAATGTTATTTTAGAAGTGAGAGTTTGTTAGCGAGATGGAGAAGTCATATCCGTTACTGTCTACAGCAACAGTTTTCTTTCCAGATTGCTTTTGGGGCTGCTTTGTTTAAAATCCTGTAGATATACTTACTCACATAATTAGTTTGTCTAATTTCCTGTCAAATCAATATTTATTCACGCAAATCAATCTTGTTGCTTTTTCCCTGAAGGTATATTGTCAATTTATGTCACTATACAGAAACTTTCCAGGACCTTTTCTCCTATGACTTTTTTTTCTTTTCTACACATTTTATTTCTGGTCTCTTTTTTCTTATTATCTAATTCATTTTTGTTTAGATTTCAGTTTCCTTACAGACCAATCATGTGTGAACATTGGTTTGTGCACTTTTCTGCATGCACTATATGTGCATAATAAGAGCCATATGGACCTGAGTTTATCTACTACCAACTAGATAAATGATTTGGACAAGCATAAAATGGATATACTAATATACACCTTATACACATCTTAATTAAATAAGATAACTCATGCATGCAGGGGCACCTGGGTGGCATAGTTGGTTAAGTGTCTAACTCTTGATTTTGGCTCAGTTCATGATCTCAGTGTCCTGGAATTGAGCCCCATGTTGGGCTCCCTGCTCAGCATGGAGTCTGCTTAGGATTCTCTGTCTCCCCTCTTCCTCTGCCCCTCCTCCCCCCACCCCACCCCACCCTCTCTCTCTCTTTCTTTCTCTCTAATAAATCAATCTTTTTTTAAAAAAGATAACATATGTAATTATAGTATCTGAAAAATAGTAAACATTCAAAAAAAATTCTTGTTATTACTAGAATTGTCATTAGTATTAATTGCACTTTATTATATAGAACAGTAATCCTATGACCAAAGATAGCATTACTATACACTTATATTTTGACAAAATTTTTGTAAAAATTTTGACAAAAGTTTTCCAAAGAATAAATTTGAGGACCATTCCCCAAGTCCCTCTGATCTATATAAATATCCATAGAGATTAAGTAACTTCTCTGTAGTCATATAGCTTATAAGAGATAGAGATCCAGTCTATCCAGGGTCTTCTGTCTTCTAAGCCAGGGAGTGATTTATCCATTTTCTCACAGTGCTATCCATCTGGGGAAGAGCTGGAGTTACTACTAGCGTGTACTGTAAGTTTAACACATTCCTACAACCGATACTATGCTGTAGTGTGAATAAGTTAGCAAAGAAGAAAGTTAACTGAAGTCTTATATACATGAAAGAGTTGCCAGGGCAGGGAAAGATATTTTTGTAGGCAGTGAAATGTCTTTGGACAAATATTGACACATATTCCTTTTTTTTAAAGATACTTATTTATTTATTTGAAAGAGAGATAGAGAGTTGGGGGGGTAGAAGCAGAGAGAGAGGGACAAGCAGACTCCAAGCTGAGGGCAGAGCTGAACAAAGGGCTCAATCTCTCGACTCTGAGATCATGACCTGAGCCAAAAATCAAGAGTCTGGCACTTAACCAACTGAGCCACCCAGGCACCCCAACACATATTCCATTATGAAACTAAAAGCCCTCCTTAAGGAAAACTTTACTTTTAATCTGAAAAGTACCATTTCAAGAGCTCTTCTTAATTTATATAAATCCAAAGCAAGTTTCCAATGCTTTATCTTTGCAATATACAACATGGCAAGCTTAACTAGAATCTAAGCTTCAGGTAGTAAGTGGATAGAATCACTTTGTTCCTTACCTACAGCCATTGGTATATAGAGGTTAGAGGTTGTTAAAAAGAGGTTGTACACATTTGCAACTTAGGGGTGTTCTGGGATGGCAAGTATTGAGAACTCAAAGGCCTCTCTCTGATGCTCAATGTTACTGAACCTCACTGAGTTAGCCCTGAGGCCAAGTAGCAGAAGCCCCTGATCAAATTCACCACAAGAAAGAGGAACACCTCCAGGTGGGGAACATCAAGGTAGGAAAGAAACATTGCCACCCAGGGTCACAACCACAGCAGCCAACAGGGCTGCTCAGCAATAGCAAAAACTCTCATTGGCAAAGGAAGCAATACTCCCAATTGCCTGGACTTAGGAGGAGACAAGACCAAGGCGGACTGGTCTTTGGTTTTGACAGTCTTGGATGTAAGATAAGAAGAGTTCCTGAGGAGAAGCAAAATTAGATTTACTGTAAGTAAGGCAGGAACTCAGAGTTCTCATTTGAATATTAAAATAAATATAATGTGAGGTACCTGAGTGGTGCGGTCAGTCAAGTGGGTTAAGCATCTCACACTTGATTTCAGCTCAGGTCATGACCTCAAGGTTGTGAGATCAAGCTCCGGATCGGGCTCACACTCTGGACATGGATGGAGCCTCCTTGAGTTCTCTCTCTCCACCTCTCTCTGCCCTTCCCCCCAACTCTTTCTAAAAGATGATAAAATAATAAAATAAAATAAATATAATGTTATTTGTAATCACAGGGAAAGACTAAGGACACCTCATTGTAACATCACATGTTATTATATTAACAGACTCAAATATGGCTCAGGCATATATTTCCACAAATATAACTTCAGGGTCCCAAATAGCCTCCACTTTTCATGGCTTGCTTCTGCCTCTGGTAGCTGAGAAAGTTCTCAAGAGGTATGTATCTCCCATGGGGTCAGGGCTCTCCCCGAGGAGCTACCTCAATGCCACTTCTGCACTGCAGTGAGCCACCATCTGCCCTGGACCCTTCCTTTTTTCAGTGTTTCTTCTCCCAGGGCATAGAAACTCTGCTGATGTTCTCTCAGGCTATACCGACCTGTCTTATGAGGCTCAGGGCTCCCCCAGGCTTGGGCTTAATCCTGACCTCTGATCTCTCTCAGACACTATCCTCCACCAACATTCACCATGAAGCCAGCTCACTGCTCTCAACCACTTCATGTTTACTGCTGGCTCATCTGCGAACTGCTCCCTTTCCTCTGTGTTCTCCTCTCCTTGATCTGTTTGCCCCCCAAGATTTCACCCTTTTAGATTTGACACCAAGAATGTTCATCCCTGGGTTCAGACACAAACTGGCAAATGCAAGATCAATCAACAACCTCATAGCTGACCTAGAAACACAGTTCTCTCTGAGCTTCAGATTCCTCTGCCAAGCGTGCCTTGTTGTTCCAGAAGCGATTCTCCAAGGATGAATCCTTGGAATCTCTTTTGTAGCTGGGTTCTCTTGAGTCCTTCTCTCCCATCCTCACAGCATCTACTGCCTCCCAGCCTTGCCTCTATGCAGCTGAACCTCAATCTATATGACTGAATCTCAATCACTAATACTTTTTTTTTCTACATTACACCCCTTAGTACCATATAAACCAGTTGATACAAATATACATCAAGGTATAGAGGTGGATTGTTGGCTTTTCACACCTAGTCAAGGATATGCGTTAGATTCAGCAAGGATATACTTTATACACATTCACATACACACAGCAAAAAAAATAATAATTTAAGATTTATTTATTTGAGAAAGAGAGAGAAAGAGAGAGAGAGAGAGATCACACACATGAGTTGGGGGAGGGCACAGGAAAAGACTCTTCAAGCAGACAACCTACTGAGCATGGAGCCCAACGAAGGGTTCCATCTCATGACCATGGGATCATGACCTGAGCCAAAAGCAAGATTTGGACACTCAACTGACTGAGCCAACCAGGTGCTCTGCAAAAAAAAATTTAATTATATGTATGCATTCTTTTATTTTCATCTGACTATTCATTCCCATGAATCCAATGTACTGAAAAAATTAATTATAGATTAATCCTGGATTAAGGGAAGTAAATAAGGAAAGAAAAGAATGTCCTTAATTATGTAGTTCTTCATAACTTTGACATTATTTGTCAGATGCAAATATTGATCTGAGAAGTAAAATAGCATGATCAGCCAGAAACATTAACTGATGTCTGCCATCTACAAGGTAAATCTTATTCTATTCACCCTTTGCTAGAAGTGCATGGCCCTTGAGCTTCAATTATTAAAGTGATATGACTAAGTTTGACAGTTGTGTTAGTTATATTATCACAAATCTTACTAAAACTCATTAATTTTCTATATGGAAACATAGTCCTTGACTCTAAAAGAAAGAAAGAAGTTTTAATAAGGATGTAAGAAAGACCTTGACTTTTGCAATAGAGTTTACCAAGATTTTTTTTTCAGGACATCACAGTCAAAATACGGGCAACAGTTTC
>JAPYYJ010003135.1:0-11926 GCA_028533885.1 Nasua narica | reverse complement strand
TTTTACTAGCTTCAAAATTGTGCAGTTTCCCTAGAATCTTCCAAATGAAGTTTCATTTATTTAATTTTTCTTCCTTTTAGAGTGTCATTATTTAATCATGGATTTAAACATTTTATGTGTTTCAATAATGTTAAGTATATCTAAATGCAGGTATATTTATAAATGTATGTGTGCATATATTTATATATAAATAGGTATATTTTACATATTCTTATATAAATATATATTTAAATCGCTCAAATTTGGGGCAATTGCCTCCTGAATCCTTTTTTTTTTTTTTAAAGGAAACTTCTAGTTTTTTTTTTTTGTAGATTTTTTTTTAATTTATTTATTTGACAGAGAGAGATCACAAGTAGGCAGGAAGGCAGGCAGGGGGGGGGGAAGCAGGCTCCCCACTGAACAGAAGAGCCCGACTTGGGGCTCGATCCCAGAACCCTGAGATCATGACCTGAGCTGAAGGCAGAGGCTTTAACCCACTGAGCCATCCAGGTGCCCCCTGAATCCTTTTGATATGAGTTTTTACAGTTTTATATTTTAATCTATATATAATCCCAGCTCATCTTGTTTATTTCTTTCCCATACCTGGAATTGACAGTTTATTCAAGGAACCCTGGTTTCTTCTAGTGCAAATTAACATATACTTTATTATTAGTTTCAGAGGTAAAACTGAGTGATTCATGAGTTGCATATAACACCCAGTGCTCATTACTTCAAGTGCCCTCCTAATGTCTTATCACACAATTACCCCATCTCCCCTGGCCACCTCCCCCAGGGAATCCTCAGTTTGTTTCCTACAGTTAAGAGTCTATTATGGTTTGGTCTACCTCTCTGATTTCATCTTATTTTATTATTCCCTCCCTATCTTATGATCCTCTGTTTTATTTCTTAAATTCCCCATAGCAGGTGAAATCATATGATAATTGTCTTTCTCTGATTTATTTCACTTAGTATAATACCCTCCAATTCCATCCTAGTTGTTGCACATGGAAAGATCTCATTCTTTTTGATGACTGAGGAACATTTCATTGTATATATATACACATATATGCAATGTACACAATGTATACGTGATGTATACGTATCATTCAAGTCCAGGACGCACAGAGAAATACCCTCAAAAATCAGTAAAAATAGGTCAAAACCTTGATGGATAATAGTGAAGCTTGCAAATTTCAAAGATAAAAAGAAAGTCTTGAAAGCTGTTCAAGACAAGAAGTCTTTAAGCTACAAGGGTAGATATATAAGGCCAGCAGCAGACCTATCTACAGAGACCTGGCAGGCCAGAAATTATTGGCATGAGATATTCAGTGAGCTAAATGAGAAAAATATGCAACCAAGAATACTTTATCCAGCAA
Source organism: Nasua narica (assembly GCA_028533885.1). Lineage (NCBI taxonomy): Eukaryota > Metazoa > Chordata > Mammalia > Carnivora > Procyonidae > Nasua > Nasua narica. Next base: position 10,571 of record JAPYYJ010003135.1, on the reverse strand, counting down.
GTCTGAAAAGGAGAGAAAAGGAGAGAGAGCTCCAAGACTAACAAAAACTAAGGAATTTGTGAACACTAAGCCAGTCCTGCAAGAAATATTAAAGGAGATACTTTGAGAGGAGAGAGCCCAAAAGTAACAAAGACTGGAAAGGAACAGAGACAATTACAGAAACAATGACTTTACAGGTAGTATAATGGCACTAACTTCTTATCTTTCAATAATTACTCTGAATGAATAATATTTAAGCACAAAAAAAAAAAGAAGGGAAACTACCAAGTCACTATTTGTAAATTAGTATGACATTTATTTTTTAAAACTAACTAAAGCTTACCAAAATAAATCTGTAGACCAACATCACCTGTGACATTTTCCAAAGAAGCTATATAACAACCAATAAGTACATGAAAATTGCTCATTATTTAGTTATTAGGGAAATGCAAATCAAAACCATGATGAAATGACACATTGTACCTAGCAGTGTAGCAGTAAAAACAACAACATAAATAATAAGGATGGTGAGGCTTCAGAGAAAACTGAAAACTCACATCTTGCTAGTAGGAATGTAAAATGGTACGGCCATTGTGAAAAGAAATTGATAGTATCTCAAAAAGCTGAACATAGAATTATTATGTGACCCAGCATATCTACTCTGAAGTGAAAACCAAAACAATTTAAAGCAAGGACTGAAACAGATATTTGTATATCAATGTTCATAGTTCATGGCAACATAATTCACAATAGTCAAAAGATAGAAGCAACCCAAATGTCCATCAATGGATGAATGGGTGAAAATTTTGTTTACACACAATGAAATATTATTCAGTCTTAAAGGAAATTAAATTCTGACACAGGCTATAAGATGGATGAACTTTGAAGATATTATGCTATGTAAAGTAAGCTAGACACAAAATTAGAAATATTATATGGTTCCACTCATAAGAAATATCTAGAATAGGAACACAGAAAGCAGTTTAGAATTTGCTAGGGTCTGAGGGGAAGTGAGTATGGGAAGTTTTGTTTAAACAGTACAAAATTCTTTATGGACTGAAAAGATAATTTTGGACACAGTGATGACAGCTGAATAATAATGTGAGTGTAATTATGCCACAGAACTAATACAAAAAATAACTGTTATAATGAAAAAGAGAATAAGAATCTGAGAACCTGGTATAAAATGATAATTTCAAGTAAACACTAAATTTAACTCAGAAATAACTGACTAGGATTAGTTCTTTGCAATTAGTACTTTTTTTTTAAGATTTTTTTATTTGTCTGAGAGAGAGAGAGCGAGCACAAGCAGGGGGAGCAGCAGGCAGAGGGAGAGGAGAAGCATACTTTCCGCTAAGCAAAGAGCCTGATGCGGGGCCCAATCCCAGGACCCTGGGATCATGACCTAAGGCAAACATGGACATTTAAGCTACTGAGCCACCCAAGCATCCCATAATTAGTACATTTTTTAATATAGCTTTCACTTATGTATATTTTCCACTTATGTATAGCTTTATATGTATATTTTATCTTTGTATGATATGACAGGGAAGTAGTGTTACTTTTGTAAAAATAAAGTTATGGCAGAAGACATTAAAATTTTAAATAAATACATCTTATTCTCTTGTTATACACCATAATTTTGATCTCCCACAAAAAAATAGATTTCACTTTTATAAAAAGAAATATAATAATATGATCACTTAAATTTTAAAAAACTAATAACCTTTTTTTATTCTTTGTAAAACTTTAATTATAGCATATTGAGATTTTTTAGTGAGTTTCAAACTTATTTTAATCTTATTTAAAATAGATATATTTATTTTCCCAAAATATCTTAAAAATTCTTTTATGAAGTCTAGAACTCGAGTTGGTTGCTGTTCAGATTATCTTTCCTAGGTATTACTGATACTGTTTAGACTCAAATTTCTGTTATTTCTTCTCTTTCTACCATTACAGAAATGGTTGTAGACATTTCTTTTCTAATATTCATCATTGGTAATCCAAGTTCCTTAGTTTATCCATTTGGTCATAAAATTTCTTTTATTTCAAAGATATAATTTGGCATCTATTAGTTTTAAGTCAACTAATAAGAAAAATGATAAAAACTTTTTAATGAATTTTAATTTTTAACAATTATTATTATGCATTTCTTGCTTTTTTGCTTTGTTGTCAAATATTTATAAGATATTTTTACTTTAATTTCAGTTTGTCCAAATTCAACTCACATACTATGATGATATGACAAAAGTAAGATGATAATAATAATTCTTTGCATTCCATATTTACTCTACAATTGATTTAAAAGTATAGTTCACTAACAGTTGAGCTAATATTGATAGAGATGTATTGTATATGGTAAAAAAATGCATTAATTCTAAAGTCATCAATTTCCAATCAAATATGATTTGCAGTCATGATTTAAGATTATGTTTGAATTTATTTTTATATATTTATAAAAGTTGTTTTGAATGGTATTAACTAAAAATGATTAAACTACTCAAAAATCCTTCTAAAAGGCAGATAATAATCACATATCTATTGTATCTTTTTATTAAAACAGATCTAGAAAGATGCATTGTGATAATAGAATTAAAATTGGTAAATTTTTAAGTAAAATAATTTCACAATTCTATAGAATTTAAATGTTTCTACCTCTCTTTAATGACAATCTTTGCTAATACATAATTTTTTTCTCAAATTCTATAATATCTTCAGTATGTTCAAAATAACCTCCCCAATATTATTGTAGTTTTGGGCTGTTTATAAAGTGCTAAGTAATGACTTAATAGAAATACAATTTTAGCACATCACCAGTTGTAAAGGTTTTGTAACAGTCACAATTTGAATGGACACAATAGTTGTAAAGTAAAATCTTAACAAGATGAGACATTTAGCAATATTTTTAGAGGTTATACTTGAAAACCAAAGGTTAAACATTTAGTCATCTGCTTTTTTTTTTATTTTTATTTTTTAATTTTATTTATTCATTTAACAGAGAGAGAACACAAGTAGGCAGAGAGGCAGACAGAGGCAGAGAGAGGAGCAGGCTCCTCGCGGAGCAAGGAGCCTGATGCGGGACTCAATCCCAAGATGCTGGGATCATGACCTGAGCCAAAGGCAGTTGCCCAACCAACTGAGCCACCCAGGTGTCCCAGTCATCTGCTTTTATATTTGCTAAAAAACATAGAATTACTTCTGAATTCCTTCTGAATTCAGTAATTCTGAATTACTTCTATATTCATCATAACAAATGGGATTTGATATGTTCAAGTATCCCAAAGAAATAATAATAGTAAAGATTTATGCTATGGTCATTTTTGTTCTCCCACATTCTCAAAAATACTGCGATCGTTGAGTACAAATTTTCTTTCCTTTGGCTGAAAGTTCTGCTTAGTTTCTTAAGGCCCAAAGTAATTGCTATTCTATCTCAAAAAAGTCTTATCCTTCTACAAGAATCAGAGAGATAGTTTCCCCTTCTCTGGTCCAAAATCTCCCTAAATTTGCATCTATTACTGTATTTATCACATTAAGTTGCAAATTATGCATGCTGCATATCTTTGCCTTCTCCTCCTAGCTCTAAACTGGAAGAGCAAGTACTTTTTTTTTTACTTTTATTTTATTTTATTTTATTTTATTTTATTTTATTTTATTTTATTTTATTAACATATATTATTTGTTTCAGTGGTACAGGTCTGTGAATCATCAGTTTTACACAATTCACAGCACTCACCCCAGCACATACCTGCTCCGATGTCCATAATCCAGCCACCGATGTCCGAGGCCAATATTTACTATCATACATTAATAAAACCTTTTAAAATAAAATAACATGAATATGGACATTGATGTTAACATCTAAACACTTCCACTGAGAGCTAGTTTCAGTGAGACAAAAATTACTGTGTTCTTAAAACATTAATTTTATAGTTATTTCCATAGTTTGGTTACCTTTCATAGTACAGTTAAAAATACCTGATGGAATATCTGTGTTTTGAAGTATACATTTTTTATATAATAATATTATGCAGGTTATATAATTACATTCACACAAAAAATTTACAAGTGAAATATTTTAATCTGGAGGTCAGTTTACCATTGAAGCTATCTAAAGTAGACACGAGCCCTTTTCAACCTCTTTACTAGATTAGGTAAGCTAGAAAAATAAAAATTCTTACAACCTATTTGGAAACACGAGAGAAAAAGAAACAAAACAGTACATGTAGATACTACAGATTATCCTAGAAGCTATATCTTTTTTTAGAAGGTTTATTTTTGCCTAATAAGATAGTGAGGCTTGTAGAATCATCAAATAACAAGGAATCCATCTTGTCTACCTTTTATGTGCCAGCTTGTATAAACTTGCATGCGCCAGCTTGGTGTCATTCCAGCAGCACCTCTTGTCTGATTGTTTTCTTAGGAGGAGTGTCTGGAATCCTGAAGACCCCTTATCTCTGCACTTATTAGTAAAGAGGTTCCACTTGTTTTCAGTACCTTTGCTTAAAGATTTCAATCAGTTCTAAGTTCAGTCTATAATGGTAGCGATATTTCCAGAATGCACATGGACAAGTATTTTCAAAGTGTTAGGCAGTTATCAACTTCTAGAAAAATCCTCATGCCCTTCAGTGCCCCACAGTTACAATCCCAGTAATGCCTTTACGAGTTGGTCCCTGCTAGTGCCTCTCTGAGCAGCAAAGTTGTTACTCGAGTTTTTCAAAAAGAACAGTTTAAGAAACTTATCCAAAATCCTTAGAACAGTTTCCTCAGGTGAGAGGAACAACTGTGGGAGAGAGAAATCAAGATTTTCTCCAGGAAATGCTCTTAAGAATTACTATTTTTGTGTTTTTGTTGTAGCAATAATGTGTATGCTCAGTAGATCTATAGCAAACTTCATTTTCTTCAATCCCTTCTAAGTGTGAATCAGTAGAATTTATTAATAGTATTAGTTCGATTTTCAATGATTAATGGAGTTATTCTTGTTGGTTATTTTAAAAATCATAGCATTAAAATTTATTCTCAGAATGTGGCTGCAATTTTACGACCATAAAACTTATCATTAGTAATAAATGTAAGAATGTAAGAGCACAAGCCTGTAAACATATGTCATTCTCAACAAAAATTTGTTTTTATTATGTGAGTCCCAGAGGCACACAATATTTTTAATGTTGGAATCAATTTCTCTTGATACTCTCTTTGTAAACCATGGCACATATTCTCTTAAGGCATTTAGCATAGTTGGCCTTGGATTATGGTTATATACATATGTTTTTCTACCATGTTAAATTTTGTCCTCCTTCAAGACATTATTTATTTTTAGAGTTCTACTATAAACACTATACAGTAAAGGACAACAGAAGTGTAAAGGGAATAGATTAAGCCAAGTTTGTATTTCTATACCGAATATCCCTGAATGGGCCACTTCAACCAATTTTTATCAAATGTGAGACTGACCAGTGACCATTACAAAAGATACTGTGTGAGACACTGCAAACCCTTTAGACAAAATCTTTACTACATGCAACTTTATTCTAAATGGAGTGTATTACACATTTGCAGATATTACTGTTCTAAAGCTTGATCCTATTGTACATCTGTTCCATAATAGCACTTGTGTGTTTTCATGTTTTCTTGCTCTATTTCTAGTTCTCTGCTATAGCACAAGAATATCTTCTAGTGTCTGCCATGTGAATATCACTTGATAACCTAAGTCTAAAGACTCATTTTCTAATAATGGTCATTGACTGATATTTTGGGCTATATGAAATAGCACACATATGGATTTCAAAATCCTGAAATGTCTGTATATCTTTTACATGAAAAATAATAGTTGGAGATTTTTAACTGTCACATTATGAGTAAAAATAACCATATCAATAGGTATCTGTATTTGTGGTCACTTTTTGAAGAATAAGATTTGTCTCTGGATGGTAATTTCATTCCTTAACCGTGGTGACACTAACATGAATCTGATACCAACGGGTTTGATCCTTCCAAAGTCAGGTTGGCTGTGTTCCGTGCCCATTTCAACACCAGTCAGCTATGTCCTAATTCCTAATGTCCTAATATGTGGGGGGGATAAACAGCAAGGTAACATACATGAACCAAAAAAAAAATGTGTTGGGGAAAAAAAAAAAAACATTGGAAAAAAATATATACTGCACGTCTACTGATGGATAGTATGTTCATTCTTTTATCATTAAAAAAGTCCCAATATAAGTTTCTTCCTTTAAAGTATACCTTAAGGGGTATGCCTTAACCTCAGTTGGTTAAGCCTCTGCCTTATGCTCAGGTCATGATCCCAGGGTTCTGGGATCTAGTCCCCCATCAGGCTCCCTGCTCAGTGGGAAGCCTACTTCTCCCTCTGCCTGCTTCTCCCTCTGCTTGTGCTCTCTCTCTGACAAATAAATAAATAAAATCTTAAATAAATAAGGAAGGAAGGAAGGAAGGAAGGAAAGAAAGAAAGAAAGAGAAAGAATGAAAGAAAGAAAGAAAGAAAGAAAGAAAGAAAGAAAGAAAGAAAGAAAACCTTAAAGGATGTTCATTCTTTTTATTCTTCGTCTTTGTATGGCATATATTTTTTCACATTTTTAATTTTATCTATTTATGTCACTGAATCTAAGTGATCTCTTTTAATTTTTAGTCTGATAAAACAGAAAAATATTGAAGCGTTATGAATGAGCACTGACATAATTTGTCTAATAATTTAAAAAGATCACTCTGATGGTTGAGTTGTAGAGTTAGTGTAATGGTGGACGAATGGTATTATGCATTTGGCACAAAACCCATGGAACTACAACACAAAGACTGACAGCTAATATAAACTATGTAATTCAGTTAATAATAATGTAGCAATATTTGTTCATCAGTTGCAACAATGTACCATACCAATGCAAGATGCTAATAAAAGAGGAACAGGGTGAAAAAGATCAGGTAAGAACTTTCTACTTTCTAATTTTCCTGTAAATCTGGAACTTGCTCTCAAAAGTAAAGTCTACTTATTAAAAAAATAGATTGCTATAGATATCCCTTATTCATTTTATCCTCATCAATTAACATTTCTTAAGAATTTCTTAGGTAATTGGGTCTGTTGTGAGAGACAGCCACATTTTTGAAGAATTATATAATTTTCAAGCCAATGATTCCCTTAACATCAATGATCATTAAACAATCACTGAAAATCAACATGCTCAACTGTGCTCATTAAATGGAAAAGCTATATATATGTAAACCTTAATTTGTAGACCTACATTTTCCACTATCTGTCTTTGCACATATATGCTCAAGAAGAAGTCAAGAACTCAGAACTGTTAGAGAATCCTACCTTAACTAAGAAATTTTAAAGGCTTAGGTCCTACCCCAGTATAAACATATATCCCAACACACTAAAATGTAAATTAGAGTAATCATGGTAGATATCTTTTTATATTTAAGAACAGTAAAATATTTTCTGAATACACACAACTATCTTTTATTTTACGTACAAGAATTCATTTCCTGTGCAGATGATTTATTTGTATTATAGTTATTTTATTTTTAGGGTAGAATATTTCTTTTAGTCTTTACTAATGAGATTTCTGGAGCAATTTTTACCAAAATATGTTCTAGAGAACCCTGACCCCACTGGGTTTTATTTGGTTTTATGCAAAAAGAATGCATTAAAATAAATTGGTAAAATGAGTTGGAGAATCACTGAATAGTAAAATTCTCTCACAGAGTTTCACTTGCACATTAGCATTTTAAAGACTGTAAGCTATCTTGTACTAAAGAAAGCTCTTTACTTTAACTCAGCAATTCCAAACTTGACTGCAGGACACTTTTTTTCTGACTACAGAACACTGTTACGGTCTCAAGGAGAGTATATTTTCCACAGGAAATATAGGGGACACATTCTGGTCTTATTTAATCCTCTTGTTTTATGATTGGAGATATTTAGGGCCCAGATTTGTCAGATAATAACCCCAAATAACAATAGCAAGTTAGTGACAAAAATGAAATAATAAATAAAATCCAATGATTTCTAACCTATATAGTTTTCCACTATATCACAGTGTTTTTCATTATTGAAAAAAATATGCTATCCCCTAACATGAGTAATTTGAAGGATATCTATCTAAGCATTGTCATATTTTCTTTTAAAGATAATCTAGGGGCACCTGGGTGGCTCAGAGGGTTAAAGCCTCTGCCTTCAGCTCAGGTCATGATTCCAGAGTCCTGGGATCGAGCCCCACATTGGGCTCTCTGCTCAGCAGGGAGCCTGCTCCCTCCCCTCTGCCTGCCTCTCCGCCTACTTGTGATCTCTCTCCCTCTGTCAAATAAATAAATAAAATCTTTTAAAAAAAATATAGTCTATATGTGTATATAAATTTATTCACATATTAAATTTTCATATGTATATATATGAATCTTATATGTGTGTAGTGTACCTGAATATTTTATTTATTTATACCTAAACAAGAATTGAGAAAGAACAGTGGCATGTATACAAATTCCCCTATCTGAGGGGATTATTTTACTTTATTATTTTATTTTTATTTTTTTAAAGACTTCATTTATTTATTTGACAGAGAGAAAGAGAGACAACAAGTAGGTAGAGCAGCAGGCAGAGGGAGAGAAAACCAAGGAGCAGGACACTGGGCTGGATCCCAGGGCCCTGGGATCATGACCTGAGCAAAAGGCAGATACTTAACTGACTAAGCCATCCAGGGACCCCTTGAGGGGGTCATTTTAAACACTCTAAAGTTGGCTGTTATGTAACAGGAAAATACATAGCTCTACAGAGTACAGAAATAGCATCTCTGAAGTGTGCTGGATTATGTCATTAAAACACTGGGGACAAAGTTCAAGTTGACATGACTGATTCATTCAATATGTCAGATATTAATCCCAGCAACTATAAACTTAGAGGATAGTAAACAGAATAGAGGTAGAACAAAAAGGCTAAGAAAGTGGCTTTCTTTTTTAGTTTAGTAGCCAAATTCAGCACTATTCAGAAAGTGGTTCCAAATATCAGATAAAATTATGTACCTTAGTCCATTCTCAAATCGTTTTTATGTTTGTAACTGTCCTGATTTTCCTGGCAAATATAATGGAATTCACATAATTGCGAGTGCATAGAAGACTATTTCCCCAAAAGAGAAAATCAACCTCATCTCCTTGTTCTCTTTTGAGAGAAATAGAAAGCATTTTAACAAACCAAGATACATTTTTAATATGAAATATGAAACTGGTTTAATATTAAATAATTTTTTTCTTATGAAACTTGTATTTGTTTTACTCATGACTTTAGAATAAACTATATGAACAAGGAAATCCTGAGTCACTGAAATGCTTGATTGAACATTTAATATCATCTCATATGAATTATAATTGGACCTGTGTTTCTGTCCAAAGGAGAAATCCATTTTTAGCTTGGTCCACAACGTGTAAGTTATTCTTGTCAGAAAAATACATCCAAAAAGACTCCTATCACCACACTTATGTGGCTAGAATGCTGAACAGAATCATCTGGGCCAGAAACACAAACAGAAATCCTAATTAAGTGTGGCCATGAAAAGAGAAAGAAATGTCCTTCCTTGCATAATAACCACTGCAGGATATATCTCATGGACCTCACTGGAGAAAACATCTGTTGTTAGAAAAACAGCTAATAAAGACAATGATGTTTAAAATCTGAACATTGATATTCAGTACGTGGAGACTGAAAAGACATTGTGCTGTCAAAACAGTACTAGATGCATTCATTTTCTATTGCTGCATAGAGATTATCATGATGTTAGTAGCTTAAAACAACACAAATGTATGATTTCCTAGTTTCTGTGTATCAGAACATGGGTTACATGGGTTCTCTGTTTAGGGTCTCATCAGACTGAAATCAAGATGTCAACTCCAGTTATGATCTCACCTGAGGCTTAGTGTTCTCTTCCAAGGTAAGCTCAGAATTGGAACTGGCTATTGGTAGAATTCAGTTCCTGTGGTATAAGAATGAGGTCCCTGTTTTCTTGCTGGTTGTTGGCCAGGACTGTTCTCAGGACTGTTCTCAGCTCTTAGAGACCATCCACAGTTGCTAGCCATGTGGTCCTCTCATGTAGTTAACTTTATTTTTTTTTATTTAAAAAAAAGTTTTTATTTATTTATTTGATGGAGAGAGAGAAAGAGATCACAAGTAGGCAGAGAGGCAGGCAGAGAGAGAGGGGAAAGCAGGCTCCCTGCTGAGCAGAGAGCCCGATGTGGGACTTGAACCCAGGACCCTAAGAGCATGACCTGAGCCAAAGGCAGAGGCTTTAACCCATTGAGTCACCTAGATGCCCCTGTTAATCTTATTAAGGTGAGCAGAAAAATCTTTCTTCGGTACACATCAGAGTTTTTAAAAATGTAAAATTAAATGTAATCCTGGGATTGACTATTCCATCATTTTTGCTATATGATATAATATAACCAAAGGAGAAAGTGTTCCATCATAGTCACAAATCCCATCCAGACTCAAGGGAAAAAGAATGTAAAGCATGAGTACATCAGGGTCATGGGGACCATCTTAAAATTCCGCCTACTTCATAACAACCTTCTATTTTACAATGGGTTGGAATAAAAAAAGC
>JAPYYJ010003134.1:0-11927 GCA_028533885.1 Nasua narica | reverse complement strand
ACTCCTAAACTCACGAAACAAACTAAGGGTTGCTGGGAGGTGGGGTGGGGATAGGGATAGGGACATTGGGGAGGGTATGTGCTATGGCAAATGCTGTGAAATGTGTAAGCCTGATGATTCACAGACCTGTACCCTGGGGTAAATAATACATTATATGTTAATAAAAAATTTAAAAAAAAGAGAGAGAGAAAAAAAAGAAAAAAATAATAATAAAAATAAAAATAAAATAAAAAAAAGAAATGCCCCCCCACCAATTCTTACAGTCCCATCACCACTATCTATCTCAAGTTCTCTGGAATTAATCTTGGTATATGTTTAGACTATTTACATCAGTCACCTGGCTCCTAAGCCACCCTTTATCTCCAACACTCTGATATCCATGCACATGCTTTATTCCATCTCCAATGTCCACAGAGCCCCAAAGTCCACCACCAGCAAAATCTATTATCCTCAACCTCGTCTTTCACCCTCCTGAGAACACTTCTTCCTATAGAGCCCATAATTCTGTACCACTGGGCCTGGAAGTAGCATATGTGTTTTCCTTATTGTCCTTTTTTGCTTCTAGATGATTCTCTCTTCTCCTGCCATAAAAACCACTAAATTCTGAATCTCATATGATTTCATTATATTACCTACAACTCCCCCTTTATTGTCTTCCAAATGTCCAGAGGTCACCAGGGTCCTCCCCTTCATTCCTTAATGTTCTGGCTGAGCAACTGGAAGAACAGTGTTGCCATTAACTGAAATGGGGAAAACGGGATGAAACAGTTTTGAGGGAATGAAATAGAGTTGAATTTCAAACATTTTTTTTTATTTTGTTTTTTTTAAGATTTTATTACTGGGGGCGGGGAGGCGTGAGCAGGGGAGAGGGGCAGAGGGAGAAGGAGAGGCAGACTCCCCCTGAGCAGGAAGCCTGATGTGGGGCTCCATCCTAGGACCCTGAGATCATGACCTGAGCCAAAGGCAGACAGTTAATTGACTAAGCCACCCAGGTGCCCCTGAATTTCAAACTTTTTAAGATGCCTAATAGACATTCCAGTCGTCATCATATATACACAGCAGGACACATGAGAATGGGATTCACGGATGATGCCAAGGCTGTAAAGCATAAATATGAGTATCCCTGGCATATCAATGATATTTAAAGCCTTGACACTGGGTGAGATTACTAAGTGACTAAGAGTAGACAAAAAAAATAATTTTTTTTTATTTATGAAGAAAGTGTTTCAAGGAAGAAAGAGATGTGTTAGAAGCTGTTAACAGATGAAGGGTGAGGAGAACTAAGAACTGACCTTGGAATTGAGCAAAGTAAAGGTCAAGATAACTTCAATAAGAGCAACTTGGGGAAGAGGAAGGCTGCAAAAGCTTGAATGAAGGGAATACATGAAAGAATGAGAAACTAAGGATAGCAAACTCTTTCCAGGAGTTTTGTTATAAAGTGAAAGAAATAAATAGGACAGTAGCTGCACAGGGATGCAAAGCAAAGAAAAATTTTTTTGAGACAGGAGAAATAAAAGCATGTCTGTAGGCTGATGAGAATGAAGAAAGGGGAGAATTACCATAGCATTGTCCTTGAAGGGAGAAATGAGAAAATCTTGTACCAAAGTGAAATGACATGTCACAGTATTTTTCAGATATAATTCTAGACTTTTTAAGATAGACAGACAGATAGATATCTCCAAAGGGAAATGAAAAATGGCAATTTGGAGGCAAACATGTATTTAGCTTTGTACTCAGTATCTGAAAGAAAAAAATATATATATAAACAGAAAAAGAAATATAGATGCCCAAACATTAAAAGTGTCTATCATCACTCAACTGAACAGGAATTAAAACAGTAATGACATACCATTTTTCACATACTAGATTGGAAAAACTAAAAATTATTAAACCCCGGTGTGGAAAAGAACTCTTTCATAAAGTGTTACTTGGGAATGTAAACTGGTAAACCTTTTAAAGGGCAATTTGACAATAGCGATCCAAACTGTAAATGCACAAAAACTTTGACTCAGCAATTTCACATCTAGGCATTTGTGCTATACTGGCACAAGTTCACAACATTTGTAATAAAATGAGATTACTGTCTTAAATATCTATTAACGGGAGGACTATAGTATATATGGTATATACCATTGTATATATTATACTATATAATTATAGTATTCACATTATGCAATGGTTACAGAGAACCAAGTAAGCTTATTAAGTACTGATATGGGAGTCCTGAATATATCCAAGATATACTGTTAACTTGACAAAGACAAAATGCAAAGCAGTTTATAAGAAATAAAGACATAAAAGTACAATTACCAAGAACTCTGCTGTCCATTATGATAGCCACTAGTCACATATGGCTATTTAGCACTTGAAAGCAGCTAATGTGACTGAAGAACTGAAAAACAGATGGGGTCATTTTATTAAAACCAGATTTAATGGAGTTTTAAAACAAGAGACTGCTGCTTCCCTTGTTGCTTTACTGAGTGTAACGACATACACTGAAAATACTAGTCCTCCATTTTCTAAAGCAGAAACCTGAAATAGTGTCACGGGTACAGTTGTTAAAACATATATACAAATACTGTGAATCACCAGTTTGTAGAACTGTTCAAAGAAATATAGGACAAAAGGAATGCTTGCAAACTATTCTATAAGCACAGACCAAAGTGACAGTATGATTTTTCTCACTGATATCACAGTTCGAGAACGACAGCTATTCACATATTTTAAAAAACTGCTGCTACAAACAACAACATGGATGAATAATGTTGAGTCCAAGTCTCAACACACTCATACTGTGTTTCCATTTAATATGAAGTTCAAGAATAGGCAAAATAAATTTATAAAATACAGAAGTCAGACTCATGGTTATCTAGGTAGCTGGGGTTGGCATTGACTGAGAAGAGGCTTCTGTCTTCAGGGTTGATGGGGAGGTTTATTATCTTTACCTGGTGGTGATTACACCCGTGTATACATTTGGGTAGTACACTTAAGATTAGAGCAGTTTACTGAATATGTTATTCCTGAATAATTTTTAAAAATCTGTTCTAAATAAATAAATTCTAATTATTTTTGAGTTGAAAGCATATCTAAAAGGTAATAGCTTTTCATCAAAATCAACCAAGTAATCTATGATAAATTTCAAAGGCTTTAGCAGGAAAATTTGAAATCCAAATTTAGAAAGGAGACAAGTTACAAGGTTATTTTGTAACATCAAAAAACTAGGAAAGTTCCCTACCAGACTGACGAGTGCCCTGGTGCTGCAGCACTCAAGACATCTGCATCTTAAAACAAACCACACTTAAACACCTCTATTCCTTCATTTTAATTCCATGAATATGATCCTCAAAGTGTATTTACTGGCAGCATGAAGAAAATACTGTTTCACCTTAATCTGCTATTTATTATTAATATTCAAGCAAACTAAAGAAAACATATATATAGCAAAATGTCTAGAAAGGATTAGCATGTGGACTAGGATATTTTAGATGTCAAAATCTGTTTGAAACAAATTCACGGCCTCGAAACCTCCAGAGAGTGCTATGTAAACATTCTTGAAGCAGTTTGGGGGAGTAATTTCTCTACCTCCTGACGGGGAAAAGTGGACACAAACGGTTAATTCAAAGTCACCCTCCGACCTCATAACTAGTTGATTTGGGAGATGATTTATCAGTCTCCCAAAATAACATGTTCTTGAAAACCACGAATCCACAGCAAAGCTTTAAAGGACAGCTCTTGACTGATGGATCATCGGTGATGATCAGCCATTAAGAAGGACAGAAAGCAACGCCACTTTCTTTTCGAATCGACTGTGTCCCCTGCGCTTCTAAACAGCAGCTTGAAGTACAGCCAAAACCACAGGCGGTGAGCGTCCCTGAAAAGCAGGCTCCCCACAAAACAGCGTTAAGCTAGAGCGTCCACAGAATTGATGTTGCCCGCCGCCGAGGGGGTCGCCCGGCGTCCGGCTCCCTCCGCGCCCCCCCAAGCCAGCCCAGAGGCCCGGAGCAGGTCCCTCCCGCGCCCCGCCAACACCCTTTGATGGAGGGCTACAAACATACCAGCTCCCTCTCTCCTTTCACCCACAAATTACCACTCCGCCGTCCCCTGGCCTCTCAGTCCACTCAAACTACAGCAAGAATGGCCGCTTCATTTATGAATGAGGCGCCACAATCACTGCCTCCGGTTGGAGCCCCGCCCCCACGGACGGCTCCGCCCCTGGCCCGAGGGCTCCCGGGAAATGTAGTTTTCGCCAGCCCCCTCTGCCCTTCCGCGCGGGCAATGGGAGACCCAGGCAAACTACCATACCCAGCGGGGACCCCAGGGCCGGACGTTACCTAAGGGATTCACTGCGAGGCGACTTCCTCCTTCGTCGCCGGCTAGTGGTTGGACTAGGCGGGCGGCGGGGCGGGAAGGAAAAACCGTTCCCTGGGCAAACTTCCTTGACAGGCCGAACCGCCTGCCTCCCTCCCTCCGCTCGCCCCGCCTTGAAAACTAAGGAGACCGCGTTTTCGAGAGATCTCCGTGTTCAGAGAAAAGCAGGGTATCAGATCTAACAATGTACAGATGGACGCTTTTAGGGGTGATAGGGGCAGTGAAGGCTTTTTGCTTCATGTCGGTCTGTCTCGTTTTCGGATCTGGCTGAGTGCGACCCTGCTCACAGGCACTCTTCAGGCAAAAGTAACCGGGTGAGAATTCACTCAAAATAGTCATTGCTCATCACTTCTCTATAGCCAATAAATACATGGTTTGGCTGTGCGTGTCCATTAGATGTTAAAACTCTAAATAAACACTGAAAGTGCAAAATTCAGGAAATGCTTTCTTAATTATTTAATTGCCACCACAGAGGGCTGTGTAGAGCTGGAGAACACTGCGCTTCAACTTACGGTAGTGTACGGGGTTTCCTGTCTGTTTAATTACCAGTTAGCCAAGTGAAATTTGTAAAAAAAAAAAAAAAAAATCAAATAGTGATATTTATAACAACCAGTATAATCGCTGAAATAAACTACCACTGGTTAAAGATAATTTAAAAACACCTACATAGAGATTTGGCTCCCGAAAATTGTTTTGCTACCTACTTCAAAAATAGACTCTCCCTAAAGCAAGGTTTTGGATTTCCTTTTTTTTTTTTTTTTCATTCTAGATGAGGAAACCAAAGCCCAAGACTTCCAACATCACACAACAATTTAAGATGCCTTATGAAGATCTAAATGCTATTCTTCATTTATAATAATCCTTTGGCTTGAAAAAAATGCCTAAAAGTTTCATCATTTCTCTTAAAATGTTGGGTTATGTTTTCATATAGTTTTCAGATAGTCACAATATCCTCAAATTTTGTATTTTATTACTGTATTTTTATTCTAATGTAGTATGTACTACCATATTTCTTGTTGATCGAATAAATTTTACCACACTCAAGTCTTATGCAGTTGTTAAATAAAGGTTCTAATACCTGCAGCCCAGGTAATTCTCAAAACTGCCCACTAAGTTTGAAGGGTCCTCAAAATCCATCACAAGGTGGAAGGGGTAGAAGGAAGGAACTTCCAGCTTCTATTCTGCCAGACAATGACAGATTGAACCTCATCAGCTGCTCCTATCCTGTTGCATCTTCAAGTATTACTGTAGAGAAAAATTAGACTAAGAGTTCCTGTCCAGGGGTTTCAACCAAAAATTATCCATTCTGATACAATCCTTTATGCCATCATAGGAGGCAGGAGGGCACTAAATTATAGTGGTTAAGAGCCCCTGCTTTGGAGTCAGGCATTCCTGAGATCAAATCCTACCTCAATGACTTACAAAGCACTTTGTAGTCTCTAGCACTCAACTTCTCAGAAAGTCAGTCTTCTCATCTGCAAAATGGGGATAATAACAATACCTACCTCCTAGAATCATCAAGAAGATTCAAGAAGATGTATAAAAACTTAGCATAACACCTGCCTTATAGTAAAAATTTAATGAATAGGAGGTATTTTCACTTTTTTTTTAAGATTTTATTTATTTGACACAGAGAGATCACAAGCAGGCAGAGAGGCAGGTAGAGAGAGGAAGAAGCAGGCTTTCCCCTGCTCCCCGCTGAGCAGTGAGCCCAATGTGGGGCTCTATCCCAGGACCCTGAGATCACAACCTGAGCCAAAGGCAGAGGCTTTAACCCACTGAGCCACCCAGGTGCCCCAAGGTGTTTTCACTTTTTTAAAAAAAACACTTTATTGAGGTATGATTAACATGCAAAAAGCTATATATAGTTAATGTATATAACGATGTGTTTTGGAGATAAGTATAAATCATGAAACCATTACTATAATCTATACCATAAACATATCCATCAAGGTGCATTCATTTTTGTGGTGACTTCAATTGCTGATGAACTCACTTTGTCTGCCAAAGCCCAGCTCCGCAGGTCATCTCAAATGGTTTTGTAAGATACAAAATAAAACCATATTATTATCAAGTTATTTGGTAATAATACTATTTTAAGATAGTTGATCTGGCTATGAACTGTTGTTAGTAGTAGTGACTGCTCTATCAAGGGAAGACAAGAGTTGTAGGCCCAGTTCAGGAATAATCCCCATGCTGGTATCATGCAGGCTAGAAAGGATGACTCTAGCAGGATAAGGAGATAACACTGAGAGATTCAAGTACCCAGCCTCCAGGCAAAAGCAAGAAAACCCATAGCCCACTTCACCTGTGGGGAAGAGAAGGGGTTCCTCACCAAGGTCCCAAACTCAGATTTCTAGAATTTTATCACAGTAAAGAAGTTTCTATCAACCATTTAGATGCTGAAAGACAACTTTCTTAAAAGTCTTATTTTAATAAAAAACTATTCCTGGTGCATTGGACCTGCAGCAAAATATCATAGAAACCCGTTAGTCTAAATAACAAAGAGGTTATCACATACACTACATTCTAGAATGTCTGGGCAATAATGTTGAATCACAATAAAGAACTAGCCTGCATCACAGCTATGATCATAGCAGAACAATACTATGATACTTGTCACACCTATATTGTTACCTCTTCTTGAAAATAATAATTGAGACTTTTATGTAATTGCCTGATTGTTTTCAAAGCATTCTCTAGGTTTTTATTACACATTTTTAAAAAAGATTTATTTATCTGGGTGCCTGGGTAGTTCAGTCAGTTGAGCCTCTGCCTTTGGCTCAGGTATGGTCTTGGGATCCTGGGATCAAGCCCTGCGTCATTGGGCTCTCTGCTCTCTGAGGAGTTTGCTTCTCCCTTTGCCCCTCCCCCCGAATCATTTTCGCTCTTGAATAAATAAAATCTTAAAAAAAAAAAAAGATGTATTTATTTATTTGAGAGAGAGAGAGCACACACTCAAGCAGGGAGGGGACAGAGGAGAGAGAGAATGCTCAAGTAGACTCCCCACTGAGTGCAGAACCCAGGGTGTGGCTTGATTCCAGTACCCCAAAATTATGACCTGAGCTGAAATAAAGAGCTACTTAATGAACTGAGCTACCCAGGTGCCCCTTCTTTTCTTTCATAATTTTAAACCAGCCCATTTATTTTCCACAAATATGAAAATTACCAGTTTTCATATCCTAATGTCCATATCCAAAATATGTAGTTCCTTTGTGTTAGGCATATTCTTTGAGTGTTTGGTAGAATTCACCAGTGAAGCCAGCTGATTCTGGGCTTTTCTTTGTTGGGTGGCTTTTGATTACTAATTCAATCAGTATCTTTCCTCTATTCATATTTTCTATTTTTTCCTAAGCAAGTGGTGGTACTTTGTGTGTTTCTAAGGAGTTTCTCCATTTCATCTAGGTTATCTAATTTGTTATATACAATTCTTCATAGATTTTCTTATAATTCTTATTTCTATAAGGTCAGTAATAATGACCTTATTTACATTTCTGATTTTAGTAATTTGAGCCTTCCTTCTTTTACCTTTGTCAGTCTATCTAAAACTTGGTCAGTTTTGTTGATCTTTTCAAAAACCAAATTTTTATTTCATTCTATTTTTCTATTTGCTATTTCATATACCTCTGCTTTAATCATTATTATTTCCTTCGGCTGGAAAAGTTGGGTTTACTTTATTCTTCTTTTCCTAGTTCTTTAGGGTGATATTTGAGTTGTTAATTTAGGATCTTCCTTCCTTTTTAATATAGGCATCTACAGCTATAAATTTCCTCTGAACACTTTCTCTGCATCCCCTAAGTTTTGGGTATGATGTATTTTGGTTTTAATTCATCTCAAAGTATTTTCTAATTACCCTTGTGATTTTTTTTCTTTGACTCACAGGTTAAGTGTGTTTTGTTAAATTTCCACATATTTTGCTATTTTTCCAGTTTTTCTCTGCCACAGATTTCTAGCTCATTCCACTGAGGTTAGAGAAAGTACTTTGTATGATTTCAATTTTTTAAGTTTACTGAAAATTTGTGATATAACATATGGTCTAAGAGTAGTTTCATGTTTATTTAAAAGAATACATATTATGCGATTATTGTATGTTCGATATTTTTATTTTAGATCTTATTGGTTTATAGTGTCTATTTCTTTATTAATCTTATTTCTAGTTCTATCAAATATTGAAATGGGGGGCACCAGGGTGGCTCAGTTGGTTAAGCATCTACTTTCAGCTCAGGTACTGGGATCGAGCCCCCCACATCAGCTCCCTGCTCAGCGGCAAGTCTGCTACTCTCTCTCCTTCTGTGATCTCTTTTGCTCTCACTCTCTATCAAATAAATGAAGTAAAAAAAAAAATTGAAATTGGGTATTGAAGTCTCCAGCTATTATTGTAGAACTATCTTATTTCTCTCTTCAATTCTGTCAGTGTTTGCTTCAAATATTTTGGGGCTCTGTTGTTAGATGTGTATATATTTATAAATGTTCTTTTAAAAAAAAAGATTTATTTATTTATTTTTAGAGAGAGCAAGGGGAGGGGCAGAGGGAAAGGGAGAGAGAGAATCTCAAGCCTATTCCCTGCTAAGTGAGGAGCCTGATGCAGGGCTTGATCTCAGGACCCTTACATCATGATCTGAGCCAAAATGAAGAGTTGGACGCTTAACCAACTGAGTCATCCAGATGCCCCTATTTATAAATGTTCCATCTTATTGATGTATTGACTCTTACTAGTATATAATGTCCTATTTGTCTCTTATAACAGTTTTTCCCCAAATACTTTTATTTTATTTTTTTGGTGTTACAAGATTCATTGTTCATGTACCACATTTTTGACTTAAAATTTATTTTGTCTTAGTATAGCCTTGCCTGCTATCTTTTGGCTACTTTTTGCATGTCTTTTCTTCATTCTTTCACTTTCAACCTATTTATGTCTTTGGATCTAAAGTGAATTTCTTGTAGACAACATATGAATGGATCATGGTAGGTTTTTTGGTTTTATTTTCTTTTAATGTGTTTGTTCTGCCAATCTCTTCCTTTCATTTGGAGAGTTAAAACAGTTACTGCTAATGATGAACTTCTGCCATTTTGCTATTACGTCTTCTTTTTTTTCCTCAGTTTCTCCATTATTGTCTTCTTTTGTGTTTAGTTGTGTTTTTTTTAATATGCCATTTTGATTTCCTTCCCATTACCTTTTATGTATATTTTTTATTTATTTTCTTTGTGATTACCTTTAGGATTACGATTAGCATCTTAAACTTAAAATAACTGGGTTTGAATTAAAACCAACTATGCTCTTATATATCTCCATCCCTCCCCCTTTTCTATGTATTATTGTCATAAATTATATCTTTATACATTGTGAACCCATTAACATAGTTTTATAATTATTGTTTTATGTGTTGTCTATTTAATTTCATATAGGAAAAAAGAAGAGTTACAAACCAAAAATTTAATACTATTTATTGGCTTCTATATTTACCTAGGTAGTTACTTTTACCAGTTTTTTTAATTTCTTTATTTGGCTTCACTTTACTGTCTAGTGTTATTTCATTTCAAAATAAGAGACTCCTTTTAGCATTTCCAGTAGGACAGACCAACTAGTAATGAACTCCCTCAGCTTTCATTTATCTGGAAATATCTTTATTTCTTCATTTTTTGAAATATCTTTATTTCTTCATTTTTTTGGATGATAGTTTTGATAGGTATAGAATTCTTGGTTACTAGTTTTTTTTCCTTTCAGTTATTCAAATACATTATCCTTCCAGCCTCCATGGTTTCTGCTGAGAAACTGGCCATTGATCTTATTGATAATTCCTTGAATGGGACAAATTGCTCTAGTCTTTGTCTTTAGCAATTTGATTATAATGTGTCTTGGTGTGGTTCTCTTTTCGAGTTTTCCTACTCAGAGCTTCCTTGATGTGCTGTTTCCTAATATTTTATTTGGGGAGTTTTTGACCATTATTTCCTCAAATTTCTGCCCCTTTATTTCTCTCAGCTCTTTCTGGATCTTTCATTATGAGTATGTTGGTATTCTCGATGATATCCCACAGTTCCCTAAGGCTCTGTTCATTTTTCTTCATTCTTTTCTACTTCTGTTCCTCAGACTTGATCATTTCAATGGCCCTATCTCTAAGTGTTCTCATTCTTTCTTCTGTCTCCTCAAATCTGTGGCTAAGCACCACTTGTGAATTTTTCATTTCAGTTATTATACTTTTCAACTCCCAAAATTTCTAGCTGGTTTCTTACCATTTTTGTCTCTTTAGTGATATTCTCTGTTTGTTGAGACACTGTTATTCTGGTTTCCTTTAGCTCTTTCAGCATATTTAAGATAGTCCATTTAATGCATTTATGTAATAAATCCTATGTTTGTGCTTCCTCATGCACAGTTTCTGTTAATTTATTTTTTCCTTTAAATGGGCCTTGTTTTCATGTTCCTTGGCATTCATCACAACTTTATTGAAGCCTAAACGTTTTGAGGATTGTTATGTGGCAACTCTGGAAGAAATCAGATTCTCTCTCCTCCTCAGGATTTCCTGTTGTTGCCTGCTATTGGTTAATGACTTTTTTTGAAATTTTATTTTACTAATATATAATGTATTACTTGTTTCAGGGGTACAGGACTGTGTATCATCAGTCTTAAATAATTCACAGCACTCACCATAGCACATACCCTCCCCAATGTCCATAACCCAGCCACTCTATCCCTCCCCCCACCCTCTAGCAACCCTCAGTTTGTTTCCTGAGATTAAGAGGCTCTTATGGTCTGTCTCCCTCCCTGATCACATCTTGTTTCATTTTTTCCCCCTCCCTTCCGCCCATGACCCCCTGCCCTGCCTCTCAAATTCCTCATATCAGAGAGATCATATGATAATTATCTTTTCTGATTGACTTATTTCGTGCTTGCTTTGGCAGCACATATACTGATTGACTTATTTCACTTAGCATAATACCATCTAGTTCCATCCACATCATTGCAAATGGCAAGATTTTGGGCTTTTTTATGGCTGCACAGTATTCCATTGTGTGTATATACATATATATACATATATGTATATATATGCATATATATATCACATCTTTATCCATTCATCTGTTGAAAGGCAAGGGAAGCAAGGGCAAAAATGAACCATTGGGACTTCATCAAGATCAAAACCTTTTGCACAGCAAAGGAAACAGTCAACAAAACCAAAAGGCAACCAACAGAATGGAAGAAGATATTTGCAAATGACATATCAGATAAAGGGCTAGTATGCAAAATCTATAAAGAACTTATCAAACTCAACAGCAAAAGAACAAATAATCCAATCAAGAAATGGGCAGAAGCAGAGCAATCTATACTTTCAATGCCATCCCGATCAAAATTCCACCAGTTCTCTTCAAAGAGCTGGAACAAACAATCCTAAAATTTGTATGGAACCAGAAAAGACCCCGAATTGCTAAGGAAATGTTGAAAAAGAAAAACAAAGCCGGGGGCATCACATTGCCTGATTTCGAACTTTACTACAAAGCTGTAATCACCAAGACAGCATGGTACTGGCACAAAAACAGACACATAGACCAGTGGAACAGAATAG
>JAPYYJ010003133.1:0-11930 GCA_028533885.1 Nasua narica | reverse complement strand
CCAACTTTTGTATCAACATGGACAGGACTAGAAGAGATTATGCAGAGTGAAATAAGTCAAGCGGAGAGAGTCAATTATCTTATGGTCTCACTTATGTGTGGAGTATAAAGAAAATCATGGAAGGCATTGTGAGAAGGAGGGGGTGATGAACCAGGAGAGACAGTGGACTCTGAGCAACAAACTGAGGGTTTTGGAGGGGAGGGGGTGGGGGGGTGGGCGAGCCTGGTGGTGGGTATGAGAAGGGCACGTATTGCATGGAGCAATGGGTGTGATGCATGAACAATCAATCTTGTAACACTGAAAAATTAAAATAAACATATTTGGGGAGAAAAAAAAAAAGGCTGATGATGACCAGAGAGAGGGGAGACATGTAGGGGGATGGGCGAAATAGGTGAAGGGAATTAAGAGTACACTTATTGTGATGAGCACTGAGTAATATATAGAATTACTGAATCAATATATTGTATACCTGAAACTAACAGAACACTGTATATTAACTATACTGGAATTAAAACAAAAATATTAATAAAAAAAGAAAAAGCTGATGATATTTTCCTAAATATTCAAATGCATAGCAACAAGGAACTAAGAACAAATTATAAATTGTATTAAATTGAGGAAGAGATAGGATAAAATGAAAGAAAGAAAGAAAAGAGAGGGAGGGGCGCCTGGGTGGCTCAGTGGGTTAAAGCCTCTGCCTTCAGCTCAGGTCATGATCTCGGGTCCTGGGATTGAGCCCCGCATTGGGCTCTCTGCTCAGCAGGGTGCCTGCTTTCCCCTCTCTTTCTGCCTGCCTTTCTGCCTACTTGTCTCTCTCTCTCTATCTCAAATAAATAAATAAAATCTTAAAAAAAAAAAAAAGAAAGAAAGAAAAGAGAGGGAAAGGCAGGGGAGGAGAGGAATCTGGCAAAAATAAGTGTCACCTCAATTTTACAATGTAACAACTACATGAAGAAAATTTGTAAAT
Organism: Nasua narica; assembly: GCA_028533885.1. Taxonomy (NCBI): domain Eukaryota; kingdom Metazoa; phylum Chordata; class Mammalia; order Carnivora; family Procyonidae; genus Nasua; species Nasua narica. The sequence continues at coordinate 10,963 of JAPYYJ010003133.1, read as the reverse complement.
ATCACAATTTGTAGGCAGAAAATTGTTCTTCATTTTCTAAAAAGTGATAAAACCAGGGCGGGCCCTATGGTTAGCTTTAAAGAACTATATGCACTAAGTATTAGTACTTCTATGGGTTTTCTGGTGAAAGAATTGCATCATTAAGTCTTAAAAGCTGTCCAACCAGTTCTCAAACTAGCACCCCATCCAACAAAAGTTTAATTAGGCTTGGAGTTTTGTTTAAACTGACAGCTGTGGTTCAAAAAGCTCCCAAGGTCAGGGTATAGTTTGCATCTTAAATAATCAAATTGCCCAAAGGAATTCTGTGGTTCTGTGGTGGTTATTTTTTATTCTGACTTGCAAAGAATCTAGTTAATAGCTCTCTTCTGCAAATATGGTTCATTCAAATGTAAAATATTTTTACATTATCTCTGAATCAATAAAGAAAAAAAGGCAGTTATTCCTCACCTGTTCACCATGCAGACATCCTGCAACCTCACGGATCTAGCAGACAGGAAGCAGATATAAGCAAAAAAGGCCTTAGAGCAAGCAAAAGGGATGTCCGCAAAGACCCACACAGAGGAAGCTCACACACTTTCCCATAGGAAAGCTTCTGAGGCCCTACCTTGGAGGCTATTTACTCTCACTTTACAAACAATATTACCAGGCTGATTTATCTAGTTTCAAAGCCTACGGCAGAATAGAAATAAGATATTAGTAAGAGAGCTGTGGGAGAAGGGCTACTTACAACGCATTGACATACTGACTGCAAAACAGAGACAGCTGTCAGCCTAATGGGAAGGAGGAAACAAAAATTATAAAAAGAAAACAAAAGAACTCAAAGCACAGCTGAAAACAAGGCATAGGGCAAACACTTCACTCACCCAATAAGACCTTGGGCATCACTATATCATAGGATGGTGAAAGGAACTGACATCCAAAATGGTGTCCTTTGTCCTCAAGGAAAAGGATCAACTTAGCACCTGAGCAAGGTAACTGGAAGGCAAGGAGGAACAAGTCACACCTGCTTTTATAAAAGGAAACAGTATAAAGATTTTAGAAAGAGTTTCTTCTGAAAGAGTAAAAATTAAAAAGGGCATATTCATCCTTCAAGGATCAAACGCATAATTATTAAGAAAATGACACATTTGCTCAGGGACCCTTATGATGGCAATTATAACATATTTAAAAGTCTAGGTGAAATAACTGTTGAGTATTTACCCAAAGAAAATGAAAGCATTAATTTGAAAAGACATATGTACACTATGTTTAGTGCAGCATTATTGACAATAAGCCAAGATATGGAAGCAACCTACATGTTCATCAATAGACAAATGGATAAGAAAGATGTGTGGTGTGTGCACGAGTGCGTGCAATGGAATATTACATAGCAATAAAAAAGGATGAGATCATGCCATTTGATACAACATGACCTAGAGGGTATTATGTTAAGTGAAATATGTCAGACTAAGAAAAACAAATACCACATGATTTCACTTATAAATGGGATCAAAACAAAAAACAAAACAAAATATGAATAAATAAGCAAAAAGCAGAACTTGACCTATAAATATAGAGAACAAACTGATAGGTGCTGCAGGGGAGGAGAGAAGGGCATTGGGCAAAATGGGAAACACAGGTTTCCGGTTACAGAATGAGTAAGTCATGGAATAACAGGCACAGCATAGAGACGATAGTCAATGCTATTGTAATAGCATTGTATGAGGACACATGATACCTATACTTGTGGCGAACATAGCATAATATATAAAATTGTCAAATCGCTATGTCAAATACCTAAAATTAACGTAACATTCTGTGTCAACTATACCCAAATTAAAAAAAAAATCTAGGTGAAATATATATCGGGTTGTAGGACTTAAACTCCATATTCAAATAACTGTTATACAACTTATAATTTCAAAGAACACAAGAATAAGGGCGCCTGCATGGCTCAGGCAGTTAGGCCTCTGACTCTCGGTTTCAGCTCAGATCATGATCTCAGGCTGGCAAGATCAAGCCCTGCTTCAGGCTTCTCACTCAGCTGGGAGTCTGCCTATCCCTCTCTCTCCGCTCCTACCCTGCTCATGCTCGCTCACTCTCTCTCTCTCAAATAAGTAAAGAAAGTCTTTTTCTAAAAAAGAAAAAAAGAACACAAGAGTAGTAGCTAGCATATCTGGAGTTTGGTCTCTCTGCTCCACCACTAACTCTATCGGGCCTTGGAAAATCAGCAAATCAGTTTCTTCTCTGAGACTGCCTCCTCTTCTGACAAACCAAGGGTCCGGAGAGATAGTTTTGAAGTTTTGAAACACCCACTGATGTTTCCCACATTCCCAATGTTCTCCCTTTACTCAGCTTGGTCATTCTGGGCCCATGGCTTCAGGTAAAAAGTGCCAACCCAGAACATAAAATGATAAAATAAGAGTTTTTTTCAGGCTTTCAGGTTTCAAAAACCTGAGGCTCTTTTAGAAACAAAGAACACTGAACAATGACAATCAATATGTTAGAAAATAAGACAACTTTGAGTGATATATCCTCACACTGTAGCTAGAAATGAATTGAATTCCTGGGCCAGAGAAAGCTAGTGGGGAGGTGATGAAAACATAGATGCTGGTGGGTCCCTATGAGGTCTCGTACTCAGCTCTCCATGGCTAGGCCCCTAGGAAACAAAAGAGGAAAATGTTTAGAAAATGGAAAGGAAAAAAAATGGGGGACCATTTCCCATGGAGATTCCAAGAAGCAGCAAGATCCCAGAGAAGAAATGGCCATGTGGGAGTACTGAGGCAGATGGAGCATTGCATAACCTTGCAGAGTTTACCAGGCTCCAGCAAATCTTGAGACTAGCAAAATGACTTCTGTATTCCCAAGAGTGGCAAACACATGTGGGACAGCTGGGGGAACTGAAGAAGCCCTAGAGATGGGAACAAGAGGTAACTTAGCAGGGACCTGTGTGGACTGACGATGGAGTGGACACCTATGGAGCAAGTGGCATCTGTCGCCTGTCACCAGGAGTAGAAATCTAAATACTTTTAGCCCTGTGTCTTGGTATTAAAGACACCAGAAAACAACACAGTCAAGCTCGGGATGGAACGATGTTACATAAAGAAGACACAGAGCAAGATCAGCTTCAGTAGTGGCCATCAGTCCATCCTGGCCAGCAGGTCCCTCCCAACAGTCAGTGCAGGACCACTGGCCTTCACACTCCCCTCCTGTAATGCAGAACTAAGGGCCTCATCCCCTCCATATAGGAGAAAGATAGAGTAAAGGGACTGGCCAGCTGCTACATGACACACATACTAAGTAAAATAAAGAAGCGCACATTGAATCTGAAACAGGAAAACAGATTTCCACAAAAGGCTACCAGCCCAGCACTAGCTATAGTGGAACACTGGGTGTGGTACATAAACAATGAATCTTGGAACACTGAAAAAATAAAATTAATTTTTTTTAAATGTTCCAGGCCTAAGGCCCATTTTTATGGGCCAAGTGGGGGTCAAAAGACTGTATGCACAAGACTTCCTTTCCTAACGAACAAGACCTAAGTGGACCTCTAGATGGAAGTATGGATGTTTCAACAGAAGTCAGCATGGAACATGACCTTAAGGAACTCTGTAAATATCCCAGGGATGAAGAGGGGAATCCCCAAATTGCCTAAATTTCTATGGTCCTGATGGAATGGGAACTACAAATAAAGACTAAATTTAGTTCTAGAGAAATAAACATATTTCTTGCACATCTGTGTTTGGAGACTGAGAGATTCATGCCTATTGCACAATGAGACAGACTCCACAGCTATGAAATCAAAGGATTAAGCAAAGAATAAGAAGAAATCATCTATGAATAATGCCATGCCAATAAATGTGGGGAAACTTGGATAAAAAGAATTATTGTCTAGAAATACATATCACAAAACTGACCTAGGGGTAAAGAGGGGATTGAAAGCCTGAAAAAACTAATAATCATTAAAGAAACTGAGATAATTTTTTAAAATCTCTCTTTACCCAAGTAACCAGCCTAACAACTTAACAGATGAAAATTACCAAGCTTTCAAGGAACAAAAACAAGTTTATACAAACTGTTTTTAGGGAACAGAAAAAGAAAGTATCCAATTTTAGTGGTTGATACAACCTTGATACCAAAAATGAACAAGCACCAAAAAAAAATGGACAAGCATATTAGAAGAAAAAAATAGTATACACCAATCTCATGTATAGACACAAATGCAAAAACCCTAATAGAAATCCTCAATATATAAAAACATACTGTAACATAACCAAAAACACTTCTCCCAGATTGCAGGGACACTTCAGATGGATCAACATTATGACTATAGATTTAAGAAGCAGAAGAATTCGACGAAATTCAACACTCAATCGTGACTTAAAAATTCTTAGCAAACTGAGAAAGGAAGTGAACCTAATAAATAAATCTATCAAAAAGCTATAATAAACATCAATACTTAGTGGTGAAATTAAGAACCAAGCCTTTGTTTTAAAGTCGGGAATAAAATAGACATGCTCACTACCACCACTTTTATTCAACACAAATTTTATTAAACAAGAAATTCTACAGGCAAACCAGTGGAACAGGTAAGAGAGTTCAGAGAGCTTATGAGATAAATGGTCAATGTGTTAAAACCAATATGGTAATAAGCAATTTGAAAATGTAAATAGAAAAAAACATCTCATTCACAAAAGCAATAAAATCTATAACATAGGTATGTGCGTGTAGTTAAATATTATAACACTGTGGTTAAACCCTACAAGTCCTGGGGCGCCTGGGTGGCTCAGTGGGTTAAAGCTTCTGCCTTCAGCTCAGGTCATGATCTCAGGGTCCTGGGATGGAGCCCGCACTGGGCTTTCTGCTCAGCAAGAAGCCTGCTTCCCCCTCTCTCTCTGCCTGTGTCTCTGCCTACTTGTGATCTCTATCTCTGTCAAATAAATAAATAAAATCTTAAAAAAAAAACAAAAAACCTTACAAGACCTCATCTTACTTGATTTAGCAGGATTTGACACAGTTATCATATCCTTCTAGAAATACTTTCTTCACATGGTTTCCAAATCACCACATACCTTCCCCTATTTGAACTTTTATACCTTAGCTCTTCTTCCTGGTTTCTTTAGTTCACTCTATTCCTTTCTTCTGCCTCTAAACAACGGTGTGCCCCCAGGCTCCTGCTCCTTAGATTTATCCTCCTGTCCAGCTACACTCTTCCTCTTGGTCGTCTCCTTCAGTTTAATGAATTTTAAACACCATCTTGTCACTAATGACTTCCAATCTTTCTAGCCCTAATTTCCCCCACTAAACTCTAGAATTATAACTAAATTCCTATTCAATTTCTCCACTTGAGAGTATATTAGCCATCTCAAACTTAACATGTCCAAAATGAACCCCACAACCTGGTTTACCTATGGTCTTTACCATCTCAGAAAAAAAAAAAAACAACTATATTCTATGTTAGCTATAACCACCAAAAATGATGGAATCATTCTTGATTTCTTTCTTTCTTTCTCTCTCTCTTCACACACACACACACACTCTCTCTCTCTCTCTCTCTCAACTCAGAAGCAACCATCAACATGTATGCTGAATCAGACTATTTCTCATCTCTCTATCACTATAGTTGGCCCAAGCCACCATCATCTCTCACCTGGATTATCATAATAGTTACCTAACTGATCTTCCTTCCCTCTCCTAAAATCCATTATCCACACAGAAAGTAGATGCTAATTTTAAAACAAGGTCAGATCATGTCATGCCTCTGCTCAAAACCCTCCAATGTCCTCCACATTACTCAGCATTAAATCCAAAGTTCTTATCAGGGCTACAAGACGACACATCAGTGATTCTCAGCAGGGCCGGTACTGCTCCCTAGGGAACACTTAGAAATTGTCTTGGAGAGGAGGGCAGCATTTTTGGTTGTTACGATGGGAACGCACTACTGGCATTTATTTCGTGGGCAAGGAAGGAAGGACCAAGGATGTATTAGACATCCTGCACTTCCTGGGACAGTTCCACAAAACAAAGAAATATCCCATATCAGCTTGAATGTCAAATGTCTTAAAAGGCTTTCATATGGGTGAAAGACATTTTACAAATGTCTGAGACCAGAATCTAATTTCATTTTATATACTTAAACATAAAATATTCCCCCTCATTTAACCCATACTATATTTTCTAGGAACGCAACTATTGTGTAAACACAGGGAAGACTACACTTATTTTCTTCGGAAATTCAACAAGAGTCCCTTACTACTTTAGAGTGTCAGTTCCACCAAGGCAACTGTGCTAGCAGTTTACCCACAAAAACAACACAACTGTTTCATTCTCTGTTGGTAGCGTTTGCCTGCAGATTTGAACAGATGATATATGAAATCTGTGCCGTTAACTTAGAACTTACTAAACATAATAAGCATAATAAACATAAACATTAACTTACTAAACATAATAAAGCAAACACATGTGAAACACAAGAATAATGAATATTATAAAGGAAGAATTTTAACTATATTATTGCCAATGTGTATAATTTTTAAATGCTTTAGCAAAATAATAAATTTGTTATGAAAAGTACATAGTAAAGCGATTTAGTTTTGTTTTGCCTTCAGATTGTTTACAGAGGTCTGTTTCTCCATACCTTCTTGGATCATTCTTTTTTCTGTAGTCTCATCATCTCTCAAAGGAGATGGCTTCCAAGGCTTTTTTAGGTTCCAGAGACTGAATGTATGCTGACCTACGCTGAGATTTCAAGATGGAAGATATGGGGGGGAGGGTCACGGTGGATACTTTTTCACTTTGTCCCATGTTGAAACAGGGATTTATTTTGACACTATCCTTATAAAGAGGCTTAGCTCATTTACTCCATTTCAAAAGTCCTTAATTGGTCTTAGCACGCATCGCTATTTCACTTGTCATTTCCCATTTCCTTTTATCATATATACAAAAGTCTAATCTGCTATTTTTCATCCTAACACTCATGCTAGTGCCACCTTGCACTGTGTTTTCATTTTCCTGTCCTTCCTCTATATTATGGCTGCTTATATTCCTACCAAGAGCACATTCATTATCAGTAGACAAAAGCAGCTAACAACTTCATTGTCTCTTCCAGGGTAGTTATTCATAATTATGATTCAATTATAAATTACTCTCATTTTTCCTTTACGTTACAAATAGGGCATTATATCAATGTTTGACATTATGTGGGTTGGGGGATGATAATTATCTATGCATTTTATTTCAGGATAGTCAAAGGGACAAAATATATACAACATATACAATATATATATAATTAGAAAGGAACACGGAGTCTGGTAGTATCGAGAACCACTGGCCTGGCTGAGCTGGCTCCGGGCTACCTCTCTGACTTTATCTCCTCCCACACCCCCATTCACAGCCTCTCTACCTCTCTGTGCCTCAAACTCCACAAGAACATTCCTGCCTTAGATATTTGCAACGTTTCTTCCCTCTGCTTGGAATGATCTAGCCCTTTACAGGAACTGCACAGTTTTCTCCTTTCTTTCAAGACCTCTGCTCAAATGTCCTTTCCTGAATATCTGATTTAAATATCTCTCCACATCATCACTGTCTATCTCTCCTATCCAGCATTATTCTTTTTTTATGTCCCTTATCCCCATCTGAGACATTACCGATTTGTTTATTCTCCACCTCTTCTCTCCGCCTCTTCTCTCTCTAAAACTCTAAGAACGTAGTAACTTCATTTGTTCATTGCTGTTTCCCCATATCTGGTACACGCACCCAATAAAACTGAATGCAAAGACAAATATCTTCCTGGCCAAGGAGTGTACTGATGTGAGCCCGGATCCAGCAGGTAGGTTCCAAGTCTTCATTCCCAACTGAGATGCTGCTGCCATGCTGTTAAATGCTTGGGATATTCAATGTTCACTGACTACTTCATTTGAAGAAAAGTTCCCACAACTGAAAAGTATCAGAAAGGCATTGGCCTTTCAAATTAGCATAGATTCAAAAACATAATAAGACTGTGGGCTGTAGGGAAACAGACTGATACTCACTCTTGGCAGGAATGTAGGTGGTTCAACTTTACTGAAAGGCAATGTGAAAGTATATACTAAAAACCTTTTTAAAATGCAGAATATTTAGCATGTGCTGTTTTATTTAAGATAATTTTACTTTCACAATATTATAAGGCAAGCATAAACTCTAACTGCAGGGATAAGAAAACTCACATACCAATAATTTTAAGAAACAAATAAATTACAAACCAAGAATCCCTATCAAGTTCATCAAACTGTAATTCCAAGGCTTTCTCCACCAATTTTCATTGTCAGCTACCTCTCTTGCTATGTTACCTAACTGCTTAGAGCTAAAGGGTCACAAATAAAAAATGCAAATTCTTAGTGCCTACCACAATGCTAAACACTGCAGGTGCTCAATAAAACTTTGTTGGAAAGGTAAAATCTCCATAGAAGGCACATCAAACACACAGACTATGGGAGAAACTGCCCCAATACCTCTCTTATCCTCTTCCATAGTAATAGTATGTAAATCTTGGTACACAGCTGCCCAGAATAGTGACTTCATTTTTCATTCTTTTTTTGCAGCTAGACGTGGTCATGGGCTATGTTCTGGCTATTGAAATATAAGCAGAAGTGGCAGGCAAATTTAGGCACATGCTTTTCTTATTTTATTTACACCTTCCTGCTGGCTAGAATGCAGATGCGATGGCCACAGCCACCACACTCGACCTTGAGAGGACCTTGGTAATATGGGTCACAGTGAAGCAATAAGATGGCAGGGAGGATCCCTGACTCTGCAGAACACCGATTCAGTCCTATGTTACTTTTTACATGACATTTCACAAGGGAGAAATAAACTTCCATCTTATCTAAGTCACTATTATTTGGGGTTTTCTGATTATCTGCACCCATTAGCTGCCCAGAATAAGTTCTATTAGAACTGCTACTTACTCCCATTTCCTTGTTACTTGATATTTGGCTAAACTAATTTGGCATTGTACTGGTGACAGCCTATATGAATTATGCATTCCATTTAGCACTTTCAAAGATTCCATTGTAAATGGATATTTAATAAGCTTTTTCACTTAACCCTAAAGAGCAACAGAATAGTCATGCATAAAAAGCCATAATTTAGTGAACTGTTTAATAATCACTTTCCAAAGTAATAATTGATTGTCAAAGACTATACATCTGGGCAGGTCTCAACAGCATAATGAAATCAGAACAATGAAAAGTGTCTCAGCTGTCTCAATCTTTCATTTCTTCAGAACCTTATTTCAAATGATTAAGAGATGAAGAGCTTGAGACTGGAGATGTTCTTGAGGGGAAATGTGGCTGAAATGATGAGGTCTAGCTTTATTATAATCTTCTCTTGTGTGCCTAATAAATTTGCAGTAAGCCAAGCAAAGAATAGGAATTTTATTTACTGCATTACCTGTGAGATCTACGGAGAAGATAGACTACCAATTTAAAAGGTGCAGAAGTGGTGGAAGGTACAGGGGATTTTACTTATTATCAAGACTGGTCAGATTTGACCAGTATGCCAATTAATACTTAATCATGTAATCATGGCAATCCTACATCCTTACTTAGATCTAATATTCAAAACATTGGCTCTTTGTCCTGGCTTTTAAGGGAATTCCTGGTAAGGCAACTGAAACACTTCATTCTCTCAGGTCAAAGGTTCTCAACAAGACCCCAAACCATCACAGATAATAAAATTTCAAGTATGTAAAAAGTTCTCTAAAAGAATGGGGACTCCACCTATGCCCACCGGACTAAGAAGAGAAAGTGTTTGAGGGTATTTTTCACTTTAAGAATAGCTCAAAGATTTAAAAATAAAATAATAAAATACAGCTAATAAGATGAAGCAGAAGTGGTTCAATCTCTGTGTGTGTCTGTGTGTGTGTGTGTGTGTGTGTGTATCAATACCTGCAATTCATCCCACCTGTATCCTTTAATGTTATGATTCAATATGAATCATAGGTGTCCATTCTGAGCCCTCTCCCACAGTAACCATCTCTACCATCACCACAGGGCTCTGTGAGCAGCAAATCCTTGCTTCTTGACCTAAATGTGCTAGGCTCAGAGGTCACCAGGGTGACCATTCCTGAACAGGAGAGTATGATGGTCCTCCCATAATGCATTGATCACAGAAATCTGAGAAGGGAGAAGTCATGGTGAAAAAAGATTCTGGATACCTGGGGTCTAGGCCTTATGATAGTGAAGAAAAAAAAGAAGGGACTGATGAGGGGAAAGAGAGAAAGGAAATGCCATCAACCATCAACATGATGTAGTAAGAATAAAAACATTTCTTGTCTGGCTGTCAGAAGAACTAATGGGATCCAGTTTCAACTATGCTAATTAGCTATATGGCCTTGAAACAGTAACTTGCTTTCATGGGGTCTCAGTTTTGTTATCTAAAATACATAGTTCAATAAAATAAAATAAAATAAAATACATAGTTCATCAAAATACCATCAATTATTTTCAAAGAAATGCAACAAATGATCCTAAAATTGATATGGAACCAGAAAAGACCACGAATAGCCAGAGGAATGTTGAAAAAGAAAACCAAAGTCGGTGGCATCACAATTCCAGACTTCAAGCTCTATTACAAAGCGGTAATCATCAAGACAGTGTGGTACTGGCACAAAAACAGACACATAGATCAATGGAACAGAATAGAGAGCCCAGAAATGGAACCTCAACTCTATGGTCAACTAATCTTCGACAAAGCAGGAAAGAATATTCAATGGAAAAAAGACACTCTCTTCAACAAATAGTGTTGGGAAAACTGGACAGCCACATGCAAAAGAATGAAACTGGACCATTTCCTTACACCACACACAAAAATAGACTCAAAATGAATCAAAGACCTCAATGTGAGACAAGACTCCATCAAAATCCTCGAGGAGAACACAGGCAACAGCCTCTTTGACCTCAGCCGCAGCAACTTCTTCCTACAAACATCTCCAAAGGCAAGGGAA
>JAPYYJ010003132.1:0-11932 GCA_028533885.1 Nasua narica | reverse complement strand
GGAAAGAACCTAGATGTCCATCAATGGATGAATGGATAAAGAAGAAGTGGTATATATATACAATAGAATACTATGTGGACATCAAGAGAAATGAAATCTTGCCATTTGCAATGACATGATGGAACTAGAGGGTATTATGCTAAGCGAAATAAGTCAGTCAGAGAAAGACAATTATCACACAATCGGTCTGATATGAAGAATTTGAGAGGCAGGGCAGGGGGTCATGGGGGGGTGGGGAAGAGAAATGAAACAAAATGGGATGGGGAAGGAGACAAAGCATAAGAGACTGCTAAACTCACGAAACAAACTAAGGGTGGCTAGGAGGTAAGGGCGTAGGGCTATGGACATTGGGGAGGGTATATGCTATGGCAAATGCTGGCTACGGCAAATGTATAAGCCTGATGATTCACAGACATGTACCCTGAGGCAAATAATACATTTTATGTTAACAAATAAATAAATTTAAAACAAAATTTAGCAACGCTCCCTCAAAAAAGATCTCTTTTAACATCAAATCCTGTTCCCTATTTGTTTTATTCTACATTTAGTATTTCAACAATAGAAATTTTCACCTATAGAAACTTGCTATTTCTTACCTATGATTTTCTTTTTTTTTTTTTTTTTAAAGATTTTATTTATTTATTTGAGAGAGAGAGAGAGCACAACAGCGGCTGTTGCAGAGGGAGAGAGAGAAGCAGGCTCCTCGCTGAGCCGGGAGCCTGATGCGGGGCTGAGCCAAAGGCAGACGCTTAACCAACTGAGCCACCCAGGTGCCCCGATTTTCTTTTTTAAGTTGGTTACTTTTTTTAATTCATTGGTATAGGAAAAGACTCTCAAAGTTTTCCTACATATCAGACATTCCATACTTCTAAGGAAGGACCTAAATCTGTTTGCCTTCCCATGCTACCTTTGCTTATTCTAAAGAACTAGATCCAGAATATTGTGATGGATAATGTGTCATGCACGTTGGTCTCAAACCAAATGGATAATACGCTTATAAAAAAAATCTACAGAGCATTTCTCTCAAAGCAAAAACAGCCTTGGAGTAACAAGTCTTATTTTCCTATAACCCTATTTTTAGAACAATTCTCCTAACCTCCTGAGCAGTTCTCTAGAAAACACTCAGAATCACATCTAGGACAATTGTGACTAGTTTCAAATCAATCCATAGCTGGAGTGGCAGCAGTAAACCATGAATATGCCCAAACTGGGTAAGAACACAGTCCATTACGTGAGAACATCTGGAGAGCAGCCAACTTACCATTTTCCTTATTCCCAAGAGGGGCAAAACACACACACATATGCACACACAACAACAAAACAGTTCTGAAATTGTGTGATTATCTGCATAATTTAATATTACGCATCTCAAACAAAAAGGAAATGGGCTTGGATGCCTGGGTGATTCAGTCAGTTAAGCGTCTGGCTTCGGCTCTGGTCATGATCCTGAGGTCCTAGGATCAAGTCCCGCCATCGGGTTCCCTGCTCAGCAGGGAACTGTCTGCTGTCTGCTGCTCCCCTTGCTTATGTGTGCTCTCCCTCTCTCTTGATCTGACAAATAAAATCTTTAAAAAAAAAAAAGGAAATGGGCTTGTAGGTGTGAGTGCCTCTAAAGAAGACAAAGCAATACACAATGAAGAAAGATGCCAAAACTGAGTGAAAAGGAAAAAAAAAGAAACACAACAGAGAGGAAATGTTGTATCACAATTAAAATAGGATAGAATAATCAATATAATAATTTAAATAAAGCAACTCAACTTGCTGCAGCCATGTTTGTCTTCCCCATTAAGCTCTGAGCATCTTGGTGATAATGATATAATTAAATATCTCTGAGTATCTTAATGACAACTTTATCATTTGAGATAGTATGATTTAACCATATGTGAATTCATGAACACAGTGCTTAGAATGCAGGTGCCTGTTAATAAATGTTGAGTTCATGGAATTGAAGGCTTTTATTATATTGGTTATTCATATCACTACCTTTCAAAAAATTATGACACTCTCAAAGGAAGCAGGAGAGTCTCTTAGATTAGAGCATGTGAATGGCCTCTTGTCAATCCAGAACGTCTTGCCAGCCTTCCTGAATGGAAGGGAGAAAAACAAAGGTCAAAAATACTAGTGAAAATGTAAATATAAATATTTCATCCTTTCTTCCCTAAAATAAGATTTATTGATTTGTCCTTAAATGTGCCCAAGTATATATGCCCTTGCCAAGAAACTTGAACAGATTGTGGAGAACACTGATAAGTTTAATAGCTTATTAAGCTAGCCTAAAATCTAAGATTGACAAGTATGATATTTTGTCATGAAATCATAAATGATAGGAAACCTTATATCCTCATGGACACCAGTAAAATCCCCTATCTCGTCTAAAACTCAGTTGTTTTAGGTCATTAACAAACTATAATGAAATCCTTATCAAATTAATCTATTAATTTTATAAACAAAATTGAAAAGAGGATGATTATATTGCTGTTCACATCACAGATTCACCTCCTTCTATTCAACAACAAATACTTTTCAAATAACTACTGTATACTAAGTGAGGGAATAGAAAAGTTAGTAAATAAGAATTCCTGCCCTCAGAGAGATTACAGTTTTGTTAGAAATATAAACAATTAAGTAGTGTGGATAACACAGTCTTATAAATACTATATCAGAAGTAAGCATGGCACAGAGGGATAGGGAGGGATGGGTGATTACACAGAAGGGAAACATAACCTAGATTGGAGTAGCTAGATAAAGAGTGACCAGAAATGTTTCCCAGACTGCTAAGCTGACTATATTAAGACTCATTTATTTCAATTCTGCAAATCTGAAAATGTCTTAAATGAAAGAGCCTGTATTTTTATGTAATAGGCATCATAGCAAGGTTGTAAAACATTCTTTTAGTACCCCTTAAAGGTCAAATTTGACCTTTAAGGATCCAGGTAAAAGGTCTTATCCAGGGATAATATTTCAAAAATCAAAGTCCACTTTTGTAATATATAATTGATCTTCAATCTAGACTGACAACAGATTCACACTTGCTGGAAAAGCTAACAATATCACTCCCATCAACACTGCTGGCCTTTTCTCCTATAAAAAGTGTGCCAGTGTACTACATGCAAGGACAAGTAAGTAATTTGCACACTATACAAAAGAAGCATACTTAGGGGAAGAATTAAAATACCAGATAAATAATTCCAGAAATTATCATAAGATATATCTGATATCTATAATCTGATATCTGATATCTGATTACCTGATATCTATAATTTTGAGCGTGATCATATGTAGATGATCCAGAAAAAGATGCCTCCAACTAATCTATTCATAGATGTCAATGGCCACAGGGTACAAAGTTTTCTATTATCATTCTTCATCCATGATTGGTAATGATATTAGGCAAAGGGGTTTTTGCCAAGACTATTTAGGCCAAAATGTATTATTCACATTTATACTGATAACATCATGATGTTATCAAGATTTATTAGAATATCTCTACCAGACCTTACATAACACTAATGTGACTCTTGTAATGGAAATGGATTAAGGTCACGGAAATCAGTTTCCAATGCAGAGGTGATCCTTAAACAGTGATTCTCAAATTTTGACCCAAATCAAATTACCAGAAGGCTAATCTAGACAAAGATTGCTCAACTCTACCTTCAGATATTCTGATTCAGTAGATCTAGGGTGTGGTCCAAGAATTGCATTTCTAAATTCCTAAGTGAGGTTAATTCTGCTGGTCTGAAGACTACATTTTGAGATCAGCTGCTCTAAAATAACACAACTATTGAAAATTGTTAATGATTTACGAATGTAATCTCTGGAGAATATAGATGGCCAAACAGTAAAAGTAAATTAGTAAACTTATTAGGACATCATGAAAAATATTATAAGGCATTCACAGAAAAAACAAAGACATAGAAAAGTCATCTGAATCTTAATGGGGAGGGATGTCAAAAAACATTCCTAAAGGAAGATATTTTGAAAGAAAGAAATCACTATATAGGAGAGGAAGACTATTTTAGGTACAGAAAACATTATGTGAGAAGAATCAGAGACCCCTGAGTTTGGACTTACTTTCACTTATTCTAAGTGTATCCATCATCAAGATTTTTATCACTCAGTAAAATAAGTCTAAAAATAACACTTTTGCTATGTGGATCTGTTTTGTGATTACAAGAGATAATATATGTAAATGCAAAGCTCAAAGACAGGTTCTGAGTATGTGCTACTCTTACTATGATGAAGTGGTTAGTGTTTGTTTGTTTTCTACAAAACAATAAAATATTTGTTGATATTTGCCAGACACTACATGTAGATTTACAACCGATGTGTAGGGTAGTAAAAGAGAGTTATAGGATCTACTGCATGTGGAGCTTCCTATGTGTTAAAGCCAGGTAGTCTGCAAGTGATCATGAGTTGTAAAAGTCCACCGAAGATTTTCACACTGGGAAGTTGCAAAATCAGATGTACATTTTAGAAGGATCATTTCTGTAGATGTATGATATGTGAATTCATGGAGATTAGACCATAAGCAAGAAGATTAGTTTGGGGGCCACTGAATAATCCAACCCAAACTAAGGCAACGGCAATGATCAACGTGAAGGGTGAAAAGCAGATTCAAGGGATACTTGCCATATACCTAGAGAGTAAGATGGCAGTTAGGTAAGATAGAACGATCAAAGACTACTTGCAAGTTTCTCTTAAAACTGAAAAAAGAAACAAAAAGAAAACTCAGGGTTTTGATCAAAAGAACACTTAAATTGGGGCACCTGGGTGGCTCAGTGGGTTAAAGCCTCTGCCTTCGGCTCAGGTCATGATCTCAGGGTCCTGGGATCGAGCCCTGCATCGGGCTCTCTGCTCAGTAGGGAGCCTGCTTCCCCCCTCTCTCTCTCTGCCTGCCTCTCTGCCTAACTGTGATCTCTCTCTGTCAAATAAATAAATAAAATAAAAGTTATGTAAGCTCCGAACAATGGATATAAGGGAAATGACTTAGAAAATAAACTTTTCTAAGTGTATTTAACAATAAAATAAATTATACACTGATATAAAGCAAGAGACCAAGGAAATACCTTGTAATAGTACCAAGGGCAAAGTTAAGTAACATGAATCATAATAGATATTAGCCTATGAAGGTTTAATTTGTCCTGTTTTTAGAAAAGATGCTACAAATAAAAGAGTCATAATTACATCCTTCCATAAGGACTAAATTCTAAAGACTTTAATCATTAAGGACTCATTTCAAATTATGTCTGAGATAGAAAGAGTATTTTAGAAAAGAAATTATCATTACAAGTGATTCCTTTAGGATAAAGTAGAATTACATTTGCTTCATATAACTAGAACCATTTCTATCCAAGGCAAGCATCACTGGAAGAACCAAGGTAAGGGCGGAGGAAAATGTTAATATTATTTAACTGTGAAACCATCATCTCTTTCCCATCCTCCCCAGCCCCCCAGAACATCTTCCAGAAGATGACCCAAAAGTTGCTTCTCCAACATCTCTGTTTCTCTCCATCATTCTCAGCACTGCCACAGGCTTCTGCTTATTTTTTTTCTGGTCTTTCATACATCCTCTTCACTAGATCAGCACTCTTTTTGAGGAGTTCTAGTGGTGTAATAAGTGTAGACAGGAATGAATGAGGTAGGTCATATTTCCCTTTATTTCTGTCACTTTATTCTTTATAACATACACACAAGTTCTTAAGTGCATATCAGATTTTAGTGAAGCAATAGGCATAGATGTATGTTCTCTGGCAAACATTACTGTTCCTGTAGTCAAAGAAAGCAACATCTATGCAGTAGAAATCTTTATGAAATTTTATCCTCTGTGAATATTCCCATTTCTAAATGTGCTCCCCTATCTTCAAGTTTATTCTCACAAACACTTGATCTACTCCATATGCAACAGTCCTTCTTCCTTTTCATCTCTGCCCTCTTTGAGGAAGCTTCCCCATAAAACACAGTTGTTGATTCCATTGCAACATCCCATCTCCCAGGGCCTCAAAGAACTGCTATACGGTCAGTAAGAGAAGGACCAAAGTGTCTTGGCTGATCAGGTTCTACAGAACAGTCAGAATGTAAATGTCAGTTCAGCCCACTTGACGTCTCTTCACCAGTGTGGTCTCAGACAAGTCTACAGGTTTTTCCAGTTGTAAAAAGCAGGTAACTTGAATTAATCACCATACCCAACACAAAATACACACATGCACATACACAAACAATACACAAGAAATGCCCAAAATAAAGGTGATTATTCCTCAGATTAAATATAAGCTACATAAGGAAAAAGATAATCATGTCTTTGATGATTTGTATGGCTTCCGAGTCTCATTGTAGGTCTTTATTTTTACCATACAGGATAGTATATGTTCCTTTATTCTTAACCTTACTTCCAAACTGTGCCCTCTTTGGCTTCCTGAGGATAAAAACAAGGCCCAGATTTTTAATGGCTATTACCTTGATTCACAAATGTTAATCAATATTCTGAAATAATCACTTTAATCACTTTCAAAGGCCTGACTTAAAATCATAGACAAGGCATCTTTCTTGGTCCCATTCTCAATTTAGGTATGAGTCTGGGGAGTCAAGTTTCTATGTAGGTTTCATAACACTAATATTTTTTAAAAATTTTATCTGGTCATCATATCTAGATATAACATCGTTTCTTGGGATCAACAACACAATGAAATGGGGTGGACACATTATTTCAGTGTTTCTGTATTCATTAGACCTCCTAGTTTTATGTGAATGTCCACATTTTCCAATGTTCTCACCTTTGAGGTATTTCATTCTCTCATCTTAACTGTATCTTCTGTCTGTCAAGTGTTCGGAGGGCTTGCCATCACCTTTTCCTCCTTTTCCTCCAACTTTGCAAACCACTTCCACAAACATTAACTTAAATAAACTGATTTCCAGAATCATTCTCATGATGATACTAGTCTTTATAGATAAGTGAAATCACATTGGGTTGTGGCAAGGAAAACAAAAGAGAATTCACTTTTTCCAATGAGTTTTAAATTAAAGAATAGTATATAATTGAGGCTAGCAGGTTAATTATTTGCATGGATAAACATGGTAAGAAATAAAGAAATACAAGTCAGTTAATAGTTACTAGAAATTACTATCATAATTCAATGGTAATGGCTGTAAGCCATTTAATTTAGAGATATTACGTGTTTAGGAAAATTACTTTCTCAGTCTCAAATGACTGAAACATAAACTTGCAAGTGATGTAAATGAAAAGGATATTAACAAATAAGAATATTGTCAAAAATTTTTTGAATTATGGGCGCCTGGGTGGCTCAGTTGGTTGGGCAACTGCCTTTGGCTCAGGTCGTGGTCTTGGAGTCCTGGGATCGAGTCCCACACCTCCCCCTGCTGAGCAGGGAGCCCGCTTCTCCCTCTGACCTCTCCCATCTCATGTTCTCTCTCTCTCTCTCTTTCTCTCAAATAAATAAATAAAATATTAAAAAAAATTTTTTTAATTATAAGATATTACATAATTAAAGAGCACAGTTAATAGTTTGGAGTTTTTATGCTTTTAAGAAATAACTGTTCATATAAAGAAACAGATTTCAGAGATTTAACAATGGATTTTATCCATTTATTTGACACAGAGAGTCTACATTACCAAGCTGCCACTACCTGTGCTACCTCTTCTGGAACTTTTCTAGTTCCAACACATCCTTCAAAGGAAATACAATAGGTACTGATGTAGCTATATGCACTAAAGTTTTAAAGAGCGGTAACAGAGGTACCTGGGTGGCTCTGGTTAAAGCCTCTGCCTTTGGCTCAGGTCATGACCTCAGGGTCTTGGGATCAAGCCCCACATCGGGCTCCGTGCTCAGCAGGGAGGCTGCTTTGCCCCCTCTCTCTGCCTGCCTCTCTGCCTACTTGTGATCTCTCTCTCTCTCTCTCTCTGTCAAATAAATAAATAAATAAAATATTTTTAGAAAATAAAAATAAAATAAAGAGGGGTAATAGAAAGATTTGTCTCCTAATGTTGATATTGATGATGTCCAAAGCTGTGGTGACATTTTGGGTCTAAAGTTCATCAGGAAGTTGAAAGAGATTAATCTAACCAGATATTAAAATATAAAGTTAGACCAATTTAAACTTAAAAGTTGTAGTTTCAGGGCACCTGGGTGGCTCAGTTGGTTAGGCGTCTGCCTTTAGCTCAGGTCATGATCCCAAGGTCATGGGATCGAGCCCCACATCAAGTTCCCTGCTCATGGGGAGTCTGTTTCTACCTCTCCCTCTACCCCTCCCCTCACTCATGCTCTCTTTCTCACCCACTCTCTCAAAATAAATAAAATATTTTTAAAATTTAAAAAAAATAAAAGTTGTAGTTTCATTATATTAGTATAAAATACCATAGCTCAGAACTACTAGACCTTATCATATATAAGACTGTGATATAAAGCATCAAAAATCATCAAAGGGAGACTTCTGCTTTCAGAAAGATCAAGTTGACATACCTTTACCTATTCTTTCCACTAAATAAAACTAAAAAACTTGGACGTTATATATAGAACTGTATGATAGGACTGAAACTTTAGGAGAAGAAGGCAGTCCAGCTAGGGACCTTGTGACCTAAGGAACAACAGAGGTGAATCCCCTCCATTTCCTTTTCATTTCACATCTTTCACATTTGGAGATGAAGAAGCTAGCATCTCAGAAGCATAAATGGATGAAAACAAAAAGGCACAACAAAATCCTACTCTATCTAGCCTAAGGATTGGAAAAGAGGTACCCTGATAAGACAGAAAACATTTAGACAATAATGGAACTTCTACCCCAAATACAAAAGAAAAAAATCCTACTAGTGCCAACCAAGCCTGAGTGGGGAGCTTTGAGTATTCCTCTGGAATTTGCAGAACAAAATAAAAAAATTACAGACCATTATTCCTCATGACTACTACAAACACAAAAATTCTTAACAATAGTATTAGCAAACAGAATCTAGAAAAATGTAAAAATAATCAGACATCTTGACCAAATGGAGTTCATTTTATGGTTGCAAGGCTGGTTCAACCTATAACAATATCAACCAGCTAAAGAAGAAAAATCACATCAATTGATGTACAAAAACATTTGATTAAATTAGAATTTTAACATTAAAATTCTGGGGGGAAAAACAGTAATAAAAGAGAACTTCCTCAACTTGCTAATGAGAATCTAGAAAAAACCTACTGCTAATGTAAAGACTAATTTAATTTCCCCTAAGATCAAGAACAAGGCAAGGAAGAATGCTCTCACTGTTCTTATTCAATATAGTGCTGGAAGTTTTAGTTAGTAAAATGAAGCACGTAAAAGAAATAAAAGTCATAAAAATTGGAAAGGAAGAAATAAAATGGTCCCTATTTGTAGATGACGTGATTGTCTACGTATAAAATCCTGAGGAATTTACAAAAACCTCCCAGAATTCATAAGTGATTCAGTAAGGTAGCAGAATACAAGATAGGTATACAAAAAAATAAACAACAACAGCAACAACAACAACAACAAAACACACACACACACACACATATACACACACACAAAAACTTTATTTCTATATACTAGAATAAAAGAAGAGATCTTCTCTATAGACCCCAAAGCTAGAGAAAGAAAGAAGTAAGAAGAAATTCAAGCCAGAAAAGAGGGTAGGCAAGCTGGTCGTCTAGCGAGATGGCTTCAAAGTAAAAGCATATTATCTGGAAGGGTATAAGAATAAGAAACCAAGCATAAGGAACATGTGCAAATGTCCTGGTGTAGGTATGTTTCTTAAAGTTCCCCCAGCTTTTTGTAGCTTCTGTCTACTGCTCATCTCCTCACCACTGTCCCTAGCCCCATGTAGGATGTAGGTACAGCAGAAATATGGTATTTAGGGAATCCTCTTGCTCTGTTGGGAATAAGTGTATTTTTCTGGTGGAATTTCACGGATGTGTCAAGGACAGTATGTGAAAGCTAGTAGCAGTGAATCTCACAAACTATTGGTGGGAATGCAAACTGAATGCAAACAGCCACTGTGGGAAACAGTATTGAGTTAAGTAGGTTAGGTATGGAGTCAAAAAGTTAAAAATAGAACTGCCCTACGATCCAGCAATTGCACTACTCTGTATTTACCCAAAGAATATAAAAATACTAATTTGAAGGGATACATGAACCTAATGTTTATAGCAGCATTATCAACAATAGCAAAATTACGGAAAGAGCCTAACTGTCCATAGACAGATGAATGGATACAGAATATGTGGTACATATATAATATAGAATACTGCTCAGTCATTAAAAGATGAAATCTGAGGAGGAGCAAGATGGCGGAGAAGTAGGAGATTGAGATAGAGTCGGATCCCAAAAGTTCATCTAGATAGTTATTAAATCATTCTAAAAGCCAGCATACTCAACAGGAGAGAGAAGAGAGGAAGACGAGCAATCCTAGGAGCAGAAAATCGACCACTTTCCAAAAGGTAGGACGTTTGGAAAAGAGAATCCAAAGTGACGGGAAGAGAGACCGCGGAGAGGAGGGGCCGGCTCCCTGCAGCCGCAGAACCACCCAGCACAAAATCGGAACTTTTAGAGTCTGCTCCACTGACAGACATTGCCCCAGAAGCTTAGCCGGAGGTTCAGCCCTTGTGGGAACAGAGTGGTTTCAGGACCTGCGAGATCATAAAGAGACCGAGGGTATCTGAGTGCTGCAGAGCTCCCAGATATCCCTGCGGAGAAGCCGACGTGAGAGAAAGAGCCGCACAGTGCGCTTTCAACTGGGGCTTACCCTAGACCGTGGCCGCGGCCCTTTGAGCAGGGACCACATAAGGCATTCCAGAGACACCCACTCCGTCCCCCTCGGGGAGGACCGGTGTGGAAGTGCGCAGCAGGAATCTGCTGGGTTTGGAGACTCCAGACGGGGCCGCGAGGCAAGGAGAGAAATGCGCCGCCATTGGTGGCTGGGCTCGGAGCTTGGGCGGGGACTGGGAGATGGGAGTGATTGACTGCTTTCCTCTGAGGGCGTGCAAAGGGGCAGGGACTCCAGCGCTCAGGGACTCCAGCGCTCAGCTCCTCCAGCAGAGACTGGGAGCCTGCATTTGCATTCCCGGCCTCCAGGGCAGTACGGAAAGGACTCAGGGAACAAAGACTCCAGAGAGCGAACCTGAGCAAATTGCTTGGCCCCTCCCTGGGCAAGGGTGGGGCAATTCCGCCTCAGGCAAAGACACCTGAGAACCAAATTCAAAAGGCCCCTCCCCAGAAGATGAGTGAGAATATCCAGCCAAGCCCAAGTTCATCGATCAGTGAGAACTATGGAACTCCACAGTACTTTTCCCTCTCGCTCATCTATTCTTAGCTCGATAAAATGACAAGGCAGAAAAACTCACCACAAAAAACAGAACAAGAGACAGTACCGACGGCTAGAGACCTAGTTAATACAGACATCAGTAATACGTTGGAAATAGAGTTCAAAATGACAGTTATCAAGATGCGAGCTGGGCTCAAAAAAAACATGGAAGAGATAAAAGAAACCCTTTCGGGAGAAATAAAATCCCTTTCGGGAGAAATAAAAGAAATAAAATCTAACCAAGATGAAAACAAAATAGCTACTAATGAGATTCAAACAAAAATGGAGACTCTTAATGCAGAATAAATGAGACAGAAGAAAGAATTAGCGACATAGAAGATCAAATGACAAAGAATAAAGCAGCTGAGAAAAAGAGAGACAAACAGCTATTGGACCACGAGGGAAGAATTCGAGAGATAAGTGATACCATAAGACGCAACAATATTAGAATAATTGGGATTCCAGAAGAAAAAGAAAGAGAGAAAGCGGTGGAAGGTATATTGGAACAAATTGTTGTAGAGAATTTCCCTAATCTGCTGAGGGGAACAAACATCAAAATCCAGGAGGCACAGAGAACCCCCCTCAAAATCAATAAAAATAGGTCTACACCCCATCATCTAA
>JAPYYJ010003131.1:0-11932 GCA_028533885.1 Nasua narica | reverse complement strand
CTGTGAATCATCAGGCTTACACATTTCACAGCATTTGCCATAGCACATACCCTCCCCAATGTCCATATCCCTATCCCCACCCCCACCTCCCAGCAACCCTTAGTTTGTTTCGTGAGTTTAGGAGTCTCTTATGGTTTGTCTCCTTCCCCATCCCATCTTGTTTCATTTCTCTTCCCCACCCCCCCATAACCCCCTGCCCGCCTTTTGATGTTTGTGAGGTTTGTGGTAATATCCTTTGTTTCATTTCTATTGGTGATTTGTGTCTTCTCTCCTTTTCTCTTTGTCGGTCTTGCTAGAGGTTTGTCAATATTATTGGTCTTTTCAAAAGACTAGTTCTTAATTTCATTGATTTTCTCTATTTTTTAAAAAATATTTTATTTATTTATTTGACACAGAGAGAGAGATCACAAGTAGGCAGAGAGGCAAGCGGGGGTGGGGGGGAAGCAGGCTCCCTGCTGAGCAGAGAGCCCGATGAGGGGCTCGATCCCAGGACCCTGAGATCATGACCTGAGCCGAAGGCAGAGGCTTAACCCACTGAGCCACCCAGGTGCCCCCTTGTTTTCTGTTTTCAATTTTATTTCTCTTGTTATCTTTGTTGATTACTTCACTGTTCTTGCTTTCAATTTTGTTCTTCTTCTAGGTTGTATGGTGGGAGCTTTTTAATAGACTCTTAATCATATTTTTCATAGTTATTTTTAAGTCCTTGGCTGCTAATCCCAATATCTGGGGGTTGTCTATGGCTGTTTCTATTGATGTACTTTTCTATTTGACCTCAGATCACATTTTCCTGGTTTTTTTTTTTTTTTTTGGTCATTTTGCATGTCTCTTAGTTTTTGTTGTACACTGGGCACAAATGATGTGTTGTAGAGACTCTGAATTGTGTTATAGTCCTCTGAAGAGTGCCAAATGTTTTTTTCAGCCAGTAGTCAATTTAGTGGTAGATTATCTTGAACTTGTGTATACTGAATTTTACTCATTGTTAGGGTAATTCTACTTTTGGCTTTGCTCCTAATCCTTAGGTATATATCTCTTAGTTACATGATATAGGATTTTCTTCTAAGGTATCACCCTTCTGGGACTTTAATAGAATGCCCTGGGTGTTTACCAAGCACTTCTATGTTGGCATAACTTAAGCTCCATACTGTCTTCCTTGCATTGGGTAGCAGCTGAAATCTTGGCTCAGTTCTTTTCATCTTCCCAACCACTGATTTCCATGTGGGTTATTTGGAGTTTTGTCTGTGCATGTGCAGTTCCTGGCTTAGCCATGAATTCGAAGGGAGTTAGTTGATGGACAGATTTTTGGCCATCCCACCTTGTGGCTTCTTTGTTTCTGGGGGTCTTCCCTTGATCTTTTATCCACTGTGGCAGCTCTGAACTCTGTGTTCTGATTCATTAAACCCATAGAATCCTAGGTTTTTACTTGATTTTTAGCTTGTCCATTCTGTGAAGACTAAGGGATCCCTTGGCAGAAAATCCCTATAAATGTGGACCATATCTAGTGTGGTTCTCTTCTTTTTAATGTTGAATCCTCCTCCAGTTTATGCTTGCTTTTGGTCACTTTACAGTTTTTTGTTACATTTTTTAAAACGATTTATTTATTTATTTATTTGACAGAGAGAGAGATCACAAG
This sequence comes from Nasua narica, assembly GCA_028533885.1. NCBI lineage: Eukaryota > Metazoa > Chordata > Mammalia > Carnivora > Procyonidae > Nasua > Nasua narica. Next base: position 10,302 of record JAPYYJ010003131.1, on the reverse strand, counting down.
TAGGCAGAGAGAGAGGAGGAAGTGGGCTCCCTGCTGAACAGAGAGCCCTATGTGGGGCCTGGATCCCAGGACCCTGAGATCATGACCTGAGCTGAAGGCAGAGGCTTTAACCCACTGAGCCACCCAGGCGCCCCATTTTGCTACATATTTTGACAATTTACTGCACCCTGACCAGAACTGGAACTCAGCCCACTTTAGCAATTAAACAACTATTTAGTGAACATCTGCTTTGTACAAGGTATGTATACTTTTGAATAATATAGACACAGTTCCTGCCTTCCCAGAGCTCACGCTGGGAGACAGGGGTTCAAATAAGAAAGAAGTGTGCTGAGGGCTATATTTGGGAAAATCTGGAGGACTGTGGGAACCTAGCATATAGTGATATCACCCCTCTACTGAGATCCTACTTTGCTAAGGATCCTGTTTGCAGCCCCTTCTCAGAGATCCTTATCCAAACTCAAAACCTCCTTGAGCTTTTCTTGCATTCCTCTCTCTTTCCTTTCCTTCCTTTCTTTTCCTTTCCTTCCTTTCTCTCTTTCTCCCTCATTTCTTTCTTTTCTTCCTTCCTCATCCCTCTCTTTTTTTTCTGAAGTATTACTGAGCATTTCCGCTGTCCCCAGGCACTGTTCTCTATTCCAAAAAAGGTGTGATTATCCTTAGCTGGTCCTTAAAGGCTCCACCTCCAGAAAGTCTTTCCAGACTTTACAGCTGAAGCAACCCAGAGAACGTGACTGAAATTCATTTTTTTAATGTTTTATTCCACTAATATTTCCCAAGGACCTGCTATGTATCAGGCCTATAGTGTGAGGAAATAAATAATTGACATAATCATAGAAAGGGTAGCTACGAAGTACTAATTATTGCAAAGATTTTATTTATTTATTTATTTTTAAGTAAGCTCTACACCCATTGTGGGGCTTGAACTTGCAACCCCAGGATCAAGAGACCATGTTCCCCGGAGTGAGCCAGCCAGGCTCCCCTCAGAACCACTAATTACTACTAATAAAATACCATTTACATAGTTGTGTGAGAATAATTATTTTGTATTTATAATCATACATATTGAGCACATGCTATAGGACCTTGCACTAGTCTGTTCTGTGCATTTTGTTGCTAAGTCCTCACAACACTCAGTGAAGTAGGTCTTGTGATTATTCCCATTTTATATAAAGACTGAGGCTTAGAGGAATAAGGGGTTTTCCCAAGAGCACCCAATTGTATTTCTGGCTCATGGTAAGTACCAATTATGTGCATTTCCTCCCTTTTGCCCGAGGATCACAGCAGTTTGGGCTCCGAAGAGACCGGAGTGGGGCTGAAATCCAGCCCCAGCCACAAGCTTGCTACAAGCTTTTATTTTGCTGGTCCTCAGTTCTTAGAATCTTGTGTTTGACTCGAGGCCTGGGCCACTTCAGTTTATCAGTTTGTCCTCAGACCTCTAATCTCTAACCTTCAACTCTCCTGCTCTTTTCTCCCCAGCTCTGATGGGGCGGAGAGGTGGGCCTGGAGACCAAGAAGAAAAGGCAGGGATCCCTTGCCCCCCCGCCCCTCCCCTTGCCTATCCTCCCTCACGTCGACCGACCGCCGTTCCTCTGTTCCTCCGGGAGTCCAACTCCTGGTCTGCAGGAAATCAGCTGTCTCGTACTCTGGCTCCACCTAGTGGTTCTCTGCTGCAGCACACAGTGCCGACAACTTGACAAGTTGAATAAAAGCACCTGGGAGAAAAATTCGCAGGGAATATGAAATGGAGGGAGAAGAAAATAAAACACGGTGGAAACTCAAAGAGGGAGAGATCATGACTTTTGGGGAATTAGAGCCTACAGTTTGTATTCGGCTAGATTTGGATCCTGATTCGACTGCATACTAATTGTGTAATCTTGGGCCAGTCACTTTACTTTGAGTCTCAGTTTCGTCATTGGTAAGATGGGGAAAACACCAGTTCCTCTTGATGTCCCAGAGGTGCTTAGCACAGTGCCAAGCAAACCTTTGGATATTTATTTTAGGCAGAAGGATCTTTGTAAGCAAAGGCAGGGAGCAAGGCTAGTGTTTAGGACACAGGGTAGGTGACATGATCCCTCTTTCCTGCTAGAATCTCTAGGCTGAGCTCCAGTCCTAAGCAAGTTTGCTCACTCTGGACTCTGGCTGCCGTCATATGCCTTAGCAGAACGTGCCAACCACTGTAGTCCTTTCTCAAGCTGGAGCAGAGCTCCTCCAAACTCCTCTGAGCTGCCCACCCCTGCTCCTGGTTTCACCTGACCCCCTATTTCGTCTGATTCTCTCCCAGTGCTGGTGTAATATTGATAGACTGTGGTGCGGGCTCCCATGAGCTATTTTCTCCTGGTTTTCCTCCTACTGCTCTGACTGTTCCTTCTGACGCTCCTTTGTGGGTTTCCTTTCTCTGCACACCCTTACTTACCACTCCAAAGCATCCTGTTCTGTCTTTCTCTTCTTACTCCCCATGTTCTTCCTGGGTCATCTTACCCACTCTTCTGACTTTAACTATCACCTTTACCGTCTTCTGCAGAGCCTCAGACCTGCTTATCCAACTGCCTCTTGAATGTACCATAGGCAGTTGATATGTTCAAAATGAAATTATCTGTTGGCCCCCAGACCCGCTCTTCTTCCTGTCTGGCCTACACAGCCAGTGGTTTCTCTGTCCTGCTGCTTACGCCAAAAATATGGGTGTTAGCTTTGACTCTACCCTCTTTCCTCCTCCGGTTTTATCTCCATGCTCCATTCACTATACTCATGTATGTTTATCTAATTCTTCCGCCTCTCTCTCTACCCCCGCCACTGCCTCACCCTAGACATCATCTGCTTTTGCCTATTACAGCCACCTCTGAATTTGACTCTAGGCTTCAGTTTTACCCTTCTTTACTTCTTGTGCTCCCTTCTGGAGGCTCTAGGAGAGCGTCCATTTCCTAACACTTTTACCTTTTAGAGGCACATTCCTTGATTTATGACCCCCTCCATCTATCTTCAAAGGCAGAAAAGTTACACCTCTCTGATCATTCTCCTCTAGTAGGTGGTCCCTCTACTTTTCTGCTTTCCTCTTCTACTTTTAAGGACTTTTGTGTTTGCATTGGACCCCCTCAGATAATCTAGGCTAACCTCTCCATCACAAGATCCTTAACTTAATGATATCTACAAAGACCCTCTTGTGATGTAATCTAACAAATAAATTCACGGTTCTGGGGATTAAGGTGTAGACATCCTTGGAGGGCTCCTGTTCTCCTACCACAGTCTTCTCTGTGACCCCCAAATATTCATGTCTCTCTTGCATGCAAAATACACTTAACCCATTCCAAACAGTTCCCAAAAGTGCCTCAGAGTCTCAGCCCGTTAAAGCATCGACTCAAAGTCCCAAATCAACCTCATCAGCTCATATTCCCGGGTCTCATCATCAATATCATCTGTATTAGGTATCGATGAGACTCAGTGTAGTTTATGCTGGGATGGAGCTCCTCTCTGCGGACCCATGAAACTAGGAAACAAGTTCTCCGCTCCCAGAATAGAATGTTAGGACTGGCATATGGTCAGAGTCACAGACACTCCTGTGCCAACAGACAGCAAATGGAAGAAATAAAGGAGTCCTGGGTCCCATGTAATTTCAAAATTAGATTGGACAAGTTCCATTAGGCTTCCAGGCCCAAGAGAATACTTTGTAGCTCAAGACTCAGCCCTCTGAGTCATTTTTTTTTTTTTTCTTTCTCATGAAAGACAGCGCCCGCTTTCAGCTGGACTATTTTATCAGCCTGTCTCCTGCCCGCAAAATTTTGGGAGTCCCGCTGCCTTCTTTCATTTCAGACTCTCTCTGTCCCTTTCAGTCCAGGCGCCACTGTTTCTCCCGGTATAAAAGTCTCAGGAACGCTGTGAGTCTCTCGTATATGTCTCAGGAACATACACGATCCCTCACACCAGAGGCTCCTACACAGATGCTTCCTGGATGATTACATTTCTGGTTTTGGCTCCATCGAGACAGATGATGTGATCTATGACTCACACGCTAAATGTCTTCAAAAAGCCTTTTACGTGACCACCTACTTGGACCCTCAGATCTTTCAGAGATGCTAACAAAAGGTTGTCCAGGCACACTGTCAGTTTTTTCTCCAGGACACCCTTTTCCTGACAGGGACTCTCTTCCTATTAATATCATTTGCAATCTAGATAGGCTGCGAATTCCCCCACGTCCCAGAGCCCCGGTTTGTTTTTGTTCGATGGTTCTTTTCTCAGTGTATCTCTGTCCCCTCCCATTTACCCTGAGCAGCAAGAAACCAGGCCATGCCCTTCAGTGCTTTTCTTAGAAATCTTCTCAGCTAAATACCCAAGTTCACTGTTCGTAAATTCTGCTTTCCACATGACTGCAGGACATGTGATTCGAGGCTTCTTGCTACTGTGAAATGGGTTTCCAATAATGTGTTCTTCATTTCCTTCTTAGCTGTTATGGCCAGAGCCTTTAACATTCTTTAACATCCTAGTTCTTTTAAACCAGGATAAAATCAAAACATGAGCGGGTCTGCCTTCCTTTCTGGAGACTCTAGGGGGAGTCTGTTTCCTTTCTTTCTACCTTATAAAGGCTTCCCACATCCCTTGGCTTGTGGCCCCCTTCTTCCATCTCCAAAGCCAGCAACCATACATCTTTAACCAGTCGTCCATCACAAATCTCCTCTGCCTCTCTCTTCTTCCTCCCTCATTCACTGTTGCAGATGCTTGTGGTTACATTGAGCCCAGCTGGTTAATCCAGGGCAGCCTCCTCTTCTCAAGAGCCTCAGTTTAATCACCCCTGCAAAGCCCCTTCTGCCTTGTCAGGGAACATATTCACCAGTTCCAGAGATTGGGACGTGGACATCTGGAAGGAGCACTGTTCTGCCCACCACACCCTCCGAATGTTAGCCAGTGTGGTCTCTCTGAACAGACTCGGTCATATTTGTCTCCTGTTTGAAACTGGTAATGGCTTCCCACGGACTTCGGGATACAGACCCAGTTCCACCTCGGTTGATCTAGAACAAATTTTGTGATCTGGTTGTCCTTGCTGTTAAACACTTCCTCTCATCTTTCCCTCCCTCCCGCCTCAAGTACCCTGCATTGCAGCCACACTGTCTGCTGGCAGCCTCGAAGTTTCCATGATGCCATCAAAGTCACGGTTCAGCTAGCTCACTCTAACCGTTCTTCAGGTTGAGTTTAGGCATTATCCTCTTCCAGAAGCCTTCCCCGCGTTGTGTGTCCCCCTCCCCCCCCACCTCCCTCCCCTGTAACATGCTCCAGCCCTTCCTCCATCAGGGGTACGGGATGGCATTGGCACGACCATGAACTTCTCAGCCTCCTCTGGTAGACCGAAAATGCCATGAGGGCAGGCATGTGTCTGCCTCTTTGCTGCATCCTCGGGGCCCAGCCCAGGTCTACTATGAGGTAATTCATGAGTGTTTGCTCTGAGAAGTAATGGGCAGGATTCCTCCCAGCTCATGCCTCCTGTTCTGTGAGATCTCTTAGCAGGGCAAAATCCTCATTGCTCGAGGACTTTGGCAGAAGTGTTGAAGGCAATTGTCATGTTAGTGGGAGCCATCTGAGCTGTGTATGGGAGCGGCAGAAGCGAGAAGGCTGAGTGGCGGGCCAGACCACTCACCAATGACGGTGCGGGTTTCAGCTCATTCCCAGCTTGGGAGACAACACTGTGACCTGCTGCTGTCACACTCCAGATTAGTCAAGGAGGAACTTCCTTTCTGTTGCTGGAAAGGGACTTGGAGGGTTGACGCTTATTGGCTTTACTTTGTATTGTTGCTTGTAAAAAACAAAATAGTAAATAGCATTCAGATTCCCACCTCTTAAAAACGTCCCCTCTCAGCTTTCTTGATAAATGTAACCAAAGAGGTAAAAGACCTAAACTGAAAACTATAAAGCACCAATGAAAGAGTTTGAAGATGATATATAGAAATGGGAAGATATTCCATGTTCATGGATTGGGAGAACAAATATTGTTAGTGTCTATACTATCCAAAGTAATCTACACATTTGAAAAAAAAGATTTTGTTTATTTGTTCTAGAGATTGAGAAAGCATGAGTGGAGGAGAAGCAGAGGGAGAGGGACAAGCAGATTCCACACTGAATGTGGAGCCTGATACGGGGCTCGGCTCAATCTCACAACCCTGGCATCGTGACCTGAGCCAAAATCAAGAGTCAGCTGCTTAACAGACTGAGCCACCCAGGGCCCTAGAAATCTATACATTTAATGCAATCCCTATCAAAATATCAATAGCATTTTTCACAGGACCATGACAAATAATCCTAAAATTTGTATGGAACCAAAGACCCCAAATAGCCAAAGCAACCATGAAAAAGATCAAAACTGGAGGTATCACAATCCTAGATTGCAAGATATACTACAAAGCTGTAGAAATCAAAACTGTATGGTACTGGCACAAAAATAGACACATAGATCAATAGAACAGAAGGGACAATAAATAAACCCGTGGTTATATGGCCAATTAATCTATGACAAAGGAGGCAAGAATATGCAATGGGAAAAAGAAAGTCTCTTTAAATGGCGTTGGGGAAACTGGATAGCTACATCCAAAAGAATGAAACTGGACTGCTTTCTTACACCATACACAAAAATAAACTCAACATGGATTAAAGACCTAAATGTGAAACCTGAAACTATAAAAATCCTAGAAGAGAGCACAGGCAGTAATTTCTCTGACATTGGCTGTAGCAACATTTTTCTAGATATGCCTCCTGAGGCAAGGGAAGCAAAAGCAAAAATAAACTGTTGGAATCACACCAAAATAAAGAGCTTCTGTAGAGCAAAAGAAATAATGAACAAAACTAAGAGACAACTTACTAAATGGGAAAAGATATTTGCAAATGACATATCAGGTAAAGGGTTAGTACCCAAAATATATGAAAAACATATACAACTCAACACCAAAAAACCCAAATAATCCAATTTAAAAATGGGCAGAAGACACGAACAGATATTTTTCCAGAGAAGACATACAGATGGCCAGCAGACACATGAAAAGATGCTCAACATCACTCCTTATGGGGAAATGCAAATCAAAACCACAGTGAGATACTACCTCACACCTGTCAGAATGGCTGAAATCAACAACACGAGAAACAAGAGTTGGTGAGGATGTGGAGAAAAAGGAACCCTTTGGTGGGAATGTAAACTAGTGCAGACGCTGTGGAAAACAGTATGGATATGCCTCAAAAACTTAACAATATAACTACCATTTGATCCAGTAATTCTACTACTGGCTATTTACACAAAGACTATGAAAACACTAATTTGAAAATATATATGCACGCCTATGTTTATTGCAGTATTATTTACAATAGCCAACATATAGAGGCAACCCAAGTGTCTATCCATAGATGAATGGATAAAGAAGATGTGGTATGTATGTGTGCGTATACACTCAGACACACACGCAGACACACACGCGCGCACTGGAATATTGTTCGGCCATAAAAAATAATGAAATCTTGCCATTTGCAATGACATGAATGAATCTAGAGGGTATTATGCTAAGTGAAATAAGTCAGAGAAAGACAAATACCGTATGATTTCACTCACATGTGGAATTTAAGAAACAAAACACATGGACAAAGAAAAAAGGGACAAACCGAAAAGCAAGACTCTTAACTAGAGAAAGCAAACCAAGGGTTACCAGAGGGCAGGTAAGTGGGGGGATGGGTGAAATAGGTGAAGGAGATGAAGAGGACACTTATCATGATGAGCACTAATGTATGGAATTGTTAAATCACTATACTGTACACCTGAAACTAATACGACACTGTATGTTAACTATACTGGAGTTAAATTTTAAAAGAAGAAAGAAACCTGCTTTCTTGAATCTCAGTTCTGAGCTATTTCCACCAGGTCATGCTGCCTACCCCCCTAACCCCCCACCAAGCAGGAAGCAGCTGGCTGAGAACCCAGCACCCCAGTTTACAAAATGGGCTTATGTCATGGTCTTCTTTTGCAGATTCCAAGTTTCCTATTAAATCTCTCTGAAAGAACCAGTCACGTCTCCATTTGACTGCATCCCATTACTTATTCATTCTATAAGCTTTTTTTAGAGTGTTCAGTACTGAGCCTGCAACAATGAAAGTGATGTTTTGGCTCAATTGTGCAGATAAGCAGAAACACGATGGACAAACGTGGGATGCCTTTAGAAGTTGGCTGTGGGATGCCTGGGTGGCTCAGTTGGTTAAGTGTCTGCTTTCAGCTTAGATCATGAACTCTGAGTCCTGAGATCAAGCCACACATAGGCTCTCTGCTCAGCAGGCAGTCTGCTTCTTCTCTCCCTCTGCCTTTCCCCTTCTCATGCTTGCTTGCTCTCTCTCTCTCTCTCTCTCAAACAAATAAAATCTTTTCTTAAAAAAGAAGTTGTTTGCATCACCTTCAGTGGTTACTTTGCTCACGTCTCAAACCCTCCATCCACACCCAACATATACATGGTATTCTTGAGAGGAGTTTGACTTTTTTTTTTTTAAGATTTTATTTATTTATTTGACAGAGAGAGATCACAAGCAGGCAGAGAGGCAGGCAGAGAAAGAAGGGGAAGTAGTCTCCCTGCTGAGCAGAGAGCCTGATGCGGGGACTCGATCCCAGGACCCTGAGATCATGATCTGAGCCGAAGGCAGAGGCTTTAATCCACTGGGCCATCCCAGTGCCCTCAACTTTTTTTGTTTTTAATACAACCAATCTTTATGTTTCCAGGGTTTCCACTTAGGATTTGGGGTCTATATATGAGTGGAAGATAGCCAAGGGAAGAGGAGAGATGAGGGGTGTGGACTAAGGTGTGGTCTTCCAGGCAGGGGGAATAGCAAATGGAAGCCCAGAGGAGAGGAGAATTCTGACTGAGAATGAAAATTGCATCTGGCTGGAGGGTAGAGGGAGGGAAAAGTGTGAAGTCAAAGTTTTTCCCTCCTCTTATATATCATATTAAAAAATAGTCTTCAGGGGCACCTGGATGGCTCAGTTGTTGAGCAGTTGCCTTTGGCTCAGGTCATGATTGCAGGGTCCTGGGATCAAGTCCTACAATGGGCTTCCTGCTCAGTGTGGAGCCTGCTTCTCCCCCTGCTTGTGTTCTCTTCCTCTCTGTCAAATAAATAGATAAAATCTTTTAAAAATTAAAAAAAATAGTCTTCACACTACATGTCATACTTTTCAAATAATTTTTTACAAGATTTTATTCATTTGAGAGTAAGAGAGAGCATAAGCAGGGACAGAGGCAGGCAGAGGGAGAAGCAGGCTCCCCACTGAGTAGGGAGCCTGACATGGGGCTCAATGCTGGGACCCTGAGATCATGACCCAAGCTGAAGGCAGACACTTAACAACTGAGCCACACAGGCTCCCCTCAAATCATTTTTATACCTATCTGTGGTGTCCATTAGAATATGCATGAGGAACTAGATGAGGCCAATGCAACTGGTTATTGGGAGGCCCCCTCCCTCCACCTCTACAGAAACACATTATTTAACTAGCCTCTACATTTGCAAAACCATGAATAATGCTGTGAAGAAAGTTACAATATATAATTCCTTATGGTTTGGGGGGATCATTTCCTTTGTATAGTGCTAGAATGGGAGCACAGGGTCTGATTTTTTTTTATTAGCCAAAAATACTTTATCTGGCAAATCTATTTCAAAAAGGATAAATTAAGACTCTCCCAAATAAATATAAGCTGAGGGGATTTATTATCATTTTTAAAATTTAATTTTATTTTTTCAGTGTTCCAAGATTCATCATTCATGCACCACACCCAGTGCTCTATGGAATATGTGCCCTCCTCAACATCCACCACCAGGCTTACCCAATCCTCCAACTGAAACTGAGAGTTCCAAAACTCTCAGTTTGTTTCTCAGAGTCCACAGTCTCTCATGGTTCATCTCCTCCTCTGATTTCCCCCAATTCACCCTTTCTTTTCTTCTCCCAATGTCCTTCATGTTTTTCATTATGCTCCACACATAAGTGAAACCATATGATAATTGACTCTCTCTACTTGATTTATTTCACTCAGCATAATCTCTTCCAGTCTCATCCATGTTGATACAAAAGTTGGGTATTCATCCTTTCTGATGGAGGCATAACATTCCATTGTATATATGGACCATAGCTTCTTTATCCATTCATCTGTTGAAGGGCATCTTGGCTCTTTCCAGAGTTTGGTGATTGTGGCCATTGCTGTTATGAACATTGGAGTACATATGGCCCTTCTTTTCACTACATCTGTATCTTTGGGGTAAAGACCCAGTAGTGCAATTGCAGCGTCATAGGGCAGCTCTATTTTTTTTTTT
>JAPYYJ010003130.1:0-11932 GCA_028533885.1 Nasua narica | reverse complement strand
TGTGGACTTCAGAAATAAGAGTGGATAAATGAGAGAGTATTTGGCCAAATAACTTTTTACAGCTTTTGAAAACATTTATGGAGAACTTTAGTAAGTAGGAAACTAAAAAAAATATGCTTCATAATTGAATACACTGCTGTTTCATAATTAAGCATGTGGCTTACATGTATTGGAAATTCTTGTTCTCAGACTTTCAAACTGTTGAGACATCAGCAACCAAGATGAAGATCTTGAATGAATGGACTGAGTCTTTCCAAAACAAAACTGAAAATTTTCTAGAGATCCAAAAAGTTCTTGACCAAAATAAAGGTAGTATGAACAAACTCTCTTACAGAATGCAAGGTTGTTGTTATTGCAGCCCTAGAATGGTTGATTGCATACTATCACAGGAGCTCTCTGACACAGAAGCATAGCAGTTTTGATGGTTTCTTGCTTCTTTTTCCCATCATCCTCTGAAACTGACTCACACATTTTGAGACACAGCCTCCTAGTTTCATTAGCTTGTTCACTCATTTATTCATCCACATTTGTTCAATGCACACTAAATGCCAGCCACCAGGCTGTGATCAGTATGATCCCTGCCCTTAGGAGGCTCAAGAGAAATCATATAAACCAAAAATAAGTCAAAGTCTCCAGGTGAAGTAGAAATATGTGCAAGATATTCAGGGAGCATGGGAATGGGAGAACTTAAATATCTGAAAAATTGTAGTGTTTTCATAGTTTCTGAATGTCTCCTAAGGAGAGAAGTTTAAAATACTAGAATCATCATAAAGCTTCTTTTATGCTAATTAATTGTAATATAAAATGGTCTGTTTACCCTAAGTAAATATTTTACAAAGGCTTCGTATTACCATGTTAGTTTGTTTTCTGTGAAGTATCAAATCTGTATTGAATAATTGAATCAATCATTTGCGGGTCCTTTCATGATAGGGTGTGTTGAAAGACAGATTTCCTTCTTTCTTTTTCTTATTTAATTGAGATATGCTTAACATATAACATTGTGTAAGTTTGAGGTGTGCGACATACTGGTTTAATGCATTTCCATATTGCAGTATGATTACTACTGTCGGGGATCATGTCACATAATTACCATTTCAGTTTTGTATCGTGAACAAGTAAGATCTAGTCTCTTAGCAACTGTGAATTTATAATACAGCATTGCTGACTACGATCACTATGTTGTGCATTTTAAAAGGCTGGTTCCTAAGCAATTGATTATTTCAGCTAGAGATGAAACTAATTCAGAAGACAAGGGGACTGAACCAGAATTATTTGTATATTTTGCCACTTGAGAATTTCATTATTGTGACTCTTAAAGTAGTAAAAAAAATACCTCAGATAATGTTTATTCTCATCTATTAAGTCTTATTGTCCTATGTAGAAACCCTGGAGTGGCTCCGGGACCAGAAGGATTATCTCATTGAGGCTTTACGAGAACTAAAGGAGAGACAAGGTAATTTGGAGGAAACTGAGAAAATTCTGAGTTGATAATAATAATTTTTTAAAATAAAAATTCTTAATAACAATCTTATATATCTTAAAAGGGAAGGGTAGGAAGCAATAAGGCCTTGTTTGTGGGCTCTGAGGGTCTGTGGGCTCTGAGCTATAAATATCTTCTTTCCTAGGAGTCAGGTGTGGACCTCCTCCGAATCCCTGGGTTCAGTACAAAGACCACTGCTACCATCAAACCGTGGAAATGGTTTCTTGGTTAAACTGCTCTGATCTTTGTGTCTCTTTGAATGCTACGTTTTTAAAGACAGAAGGGAGTAGATTGAAGGTGAGATTGTATTTTATTCTTTGCTTCTGGGATATGAATATGTAATAGGTACCAGTTAAAGGAAGTGTTCCCCTGCACCTCTCAAAGCAGAAAAAGGAACACTCTCGCTTCTTTTCCACTCCCCTTTTCCCGGCGTGCTCCACTTCAGCAGCTTTCTCCTTCCCAACACACTTGCAACTTTCCCTGTAGAAACATTGCATTTGCTGTTCCCTCTGCATGCAGTGTTCTTCTCTTTATAACCATGACTAACTACTTCACCTCTTTCAAGTATGCATTCGTTCTGTTACCACCTTCTCAGTTAAGACCCACCCTGCCAACCCCCATTTAAAATTGCAACTTGTGCATCAGTGCCTACCTTCTTCTACCCCCCACAGATGCCCTCCTCTGGACTCCTAGTCCTTCTGACCTTGCTTTATTTTTTTTCTTTTCCTTGCCTTGCCTTTTAGTTCTTATATTATTTTAATTACAGGAGAGTAACATACAGTGTTATGGTAGTTTCAGGTGTATGACATAGTGATTCGACAATTCTATATATTACTCAGTGTTCATCATAAGTGCACCTTTTTTTTTTCCAAATTAACTTATTCTATTTAAATCAGTGACTGAAATAATGATATTATTTTTTGATAAGTGTACTATTTAATCCTTATCATCTAATTGACCCATCCCTCCCCTCCTCTATGGTAACCAGCAGTTTGTTCTCCATTGTTAAGAGTAGGTTTTTGGTTTCTCTCTTTTTTTTCCTTTGTTCATTTGTTTTGTTTCTTAAATTCCACATATGTGTGAAATCATATAGTATTTGTCTTTCTCTGACTGGTGTATTTTATTAGGCGATATACCCTGTAGCTCCGTTCATGTTGCAAATGACAAGATTTTATTTTTTTTATGGCTGAGTAACATTCCATTGGAGGTATATACATATATATGCATATATAGGTATGCATCTTCTTTATCCATTTATCTACTGATGGACACTTGGGCTGCTCCCATATCTTGGCTATTGTAAATAACGTGTCAATATAAATAGGGATACATATGTCTTTTCAAATTAGTGTTTTAGTATTCTTTAGGTAAATACCCAGTAGTGCAGTTACTGGATCATAGGGTAGTTCTATTTTTACCTTTTTGAGGAAACTCCATACTGTTTTCCACAGGGGCTGCACCAGTTGGATTCCCACCAATAGTGCACGAGGTTTCATTTTCTCCACATCCTCCCAACAAGTGTTGTTTCTTGTGTCGTTGATTTTAGCTATTCTGAAGGTGTGAGGTGACAGCTCATTGTGATTCCCTGCTCTAATTTCTTTTATAGAATTTGTCACCTTCTTATATATCATTTATATATATGATGTTTACTTCTATCTGGACCCAATCCCCTCAAATTGGGAATTTTCTCATTTTCGTTCAATGATATGTTTTAATCTAGATGAATAGGCACAGAGTTTAATAGGTGCAAAAATGAGTTAAGAAAAATAATTTATTTTTAGTGTGCAGTGTCCTGTTGAATATACAAGTTTCTATTAGCTATCTTTTCTTTTTCTTCATATTTTATTCCTGGTTTGAGAAAAGTACAGACAATACAGAACTAAGTACTTTTTAGATGTTTCCTTTATCAGTGGACATATATAGACTACAGTATTTTTATTTTTATGATTCTTTACTCCTTGCCTAACACAAATTCCATATTTTTCATCTCTAACATGCTTTTAGTACTAATACTTTTGTATCTGTTGGTTCCATCCAGAATATCATGCAATTAATTACAGTAAATTATACGTGGCTTGGCCTGTCTTACAAGGAGGAGGACAATGAATGGAAGTGGGAGGATGGCTCCTCTCCTTCTCCTGGGCTGTAAGTTTCTAGTATATAACCCGATTCTTTCTTCCTTTTTTAACGCCTTTTGCTTAAAGAGCTTGAGGAAATATAGAAGATTACTGCAACAGAATCTAGACATTTTTATTTCTTGCTTTTGTTACTTCATATTATACTGTCAGCAATTATATAAATCATAAAGTCATTCAGATATTTCATAATTACTGTAAATATGCTCTATTACTAGATGATCGGATTAATTACAATTTTAGATAAGAGATGTAATGTGTGGGTCCCTGGGTGGCTCAGTCGGTTAAGCATCTGCCTTTGGCTCAGGTCATGATCCCAGGGCTCTGTGATTATTATAATATATATTATATATTATATATATTAATAATACCATAATTTTGGTAGCTGATTATTTTTATTTTGTTCATTAGGTTATATTCTTCTGATGTTTAGTGAGACTATTTTTCCTGTAACCTATAATAATATTTTGACCATTTTATTCTATTTACTTTCTTATTTTTTGCTATGGCTGCTTATATATTAAGTTCCTAACCTCTCTTTCAGAGCTTCTTACCAGTTTTTCCTTTAGTGATTTGCCCTTTACAGTTATTTGCTTTTATTAAGTGAGCAAAGAGTTAACATTAGGTATACTGAGATTGTCTTTATTCATTTAAAATTTGTTTAGACATAGGGTGGAGAAAGTTGAAGCATGTATATGGATATTCACGTTAGTTATAATTATATCTGTCCCTCATATGTATATTTCAATTAGGTAATTACTTGTTAGAGTAGTTTAAATGATTGTTTTTTTTCTCATCACTGAACTTAATGTCATATTTATCATATGCTAAAATTTTAATATTTAAATAATTTAACTCATTTAATATGTCATTTAAATATTTCATACTTTGTGTAAGTATTTTAACATGTAAACAACCTTGAATATTTTTCTGGACTTACCTATATCATTGTGTCAAATTATGAGTCTGCTTATTTTCATGGTTGATAATTTTATTTATTACTTTTTCCAGTTTTAAAAATGAATTTTATCCTTCTTCTTTTGCCAAATGAAACATCAGATTGACTTTGAAATCACATTCTTTCATTTTAAATTATTCAGAAAGGCAAAATATATTTTTGGCATAATTTCATTATAAGTGTACAAATAAGTGTGCTTTATAAGAAATATCATTTTCAAATTAACAATTATAAAAGATAAAGGAACTTAATATTTCCATCTCAAAACTGGTTTAAATATGCAGGGCTTTTTTATGAAGACTTTGATATCATTATATCCGGTTTCTTTTTTTTAAGATTTTATTTATTTTGAGAGAAAGTGAGAGAATGAGAGAGACAGCATGAACGGAGGGGCAGAAGGGAAGGGAGAAGCAAACTCCCCAGCAGGAAGTCTGACATGGGGCTCGATCCTGGGACCCCGGGACCATGACCAGAGCCAAAGGCAGACACTCAACCAACTAAGCCACCCAGGTGCCCCTATATCAGGTTTCTTATGTGATCGTGATCTATCTCTTCATGTAAGGTAATCACATTCCCACAATCATAGTAAATTTCATCAATCTTCTAGAAAAGGAGGAATGTCAGAAACATTATGACAATAAAAACATTTCTTCATAATTAGTAATCAGACTCAGGATGACATTGGATGACATGGTTGATCATTTTATTTATTAGAATTTTGTGACTTGAATGTTTTCCTCTACTTCAAACCCTGTACAATGCTTGCCACACAGAATACTCAATAAGCATGTGGAATTAATGAATGGAAGAATGTATAAAGTATTTTGACAACTTATTTTTCCTACACAGTTCAGAATTCTTTTTTTTCCTAATTTCTTTGGCATTTTGAAAAGGAATGTATTATGCATTTAATAATTGAGTAGATAAGCTTTACCTTTTTCCAGGCAAGACTAGATAACTAATTTTGCTGTAGAGCTGATGAAAGGTAGTTTTACTGACAATACCTAAAGTGCTTTAGATCTTTAGTTAAGGACTAAATTCAACCAGAGTATTTGATAACATCTGCTGTATGGCATTTACATCAGTGGTGATTTTGTAAATTGAAAATCTTATCAGAGCAGAGGGAAGGGTCCTGACATATTACACACAGACACAGACATACACACCGAAACACACATGTGTATGCACATACATACATTCTAAATTTCATTACTAATATTGGGCATCTAATATAATGTTTTTATAAATGGAATATCACTCCTTCAACTGCAGCTGTACATGCATAATTGAATGGCTCCTATTATGCCAATCTGTACTTAAAACATAATTTTATATCCCAGGTCATATGTCCTTTCATGCTATTGTCATAATTTTCCAGCCAGATCATTCTCTTTCTCTCTATACTGGTGTATGTTTTCCCACTTGTAAATAATTATCGCATTTTGTGCAACTTATTTATTGTGTATATATTCATCTCCTCTATAAATGCATGAGTTCTTTATTCAAAAGAGGGAGAGTGTCTTTACAGCCTTGAGTTCTTGACAGCACTAGGCATAATGAATTTCACATAGTGGTTTTAAGTAATACTATTTAGTTTGAACATAGCAAGTATAACCAATGACTTGTGTTTTCTAATTTCTCAGGGGTTTGCCAGAGCCAAGTCTGGATTTCCAGGGGAAATGTGTATATGTACATTCACACATCATTGGTACTGATAACTGCACTAAGTCCTCTTCATGCTTGTGTGAGAGGACCGTCCACTAAAATCAGAAGAAGAAAGTTAAGAGAAAAGCTATGAAGCCCACATTTCAATAATATTCCAGATTCAAGATCTGTCTGTCTTTATTCTATTGTTTTTTCATGTTATGTGTAACTTTTTTTTTCATAGCAGGAAATGATAAATGACTTTGTGATAGAAAAAGGCACGATCTAAAGTTGTAGCAGAAATCTCAGAGTAACACAGAAAGGTTAGAAATTTAGAACCTGTTTGATTTTGTGAGAATTATATAAACGAACTAATAAACATATCATTTATTATGACCACATAATCTTTTTGGACCTCTTTTATACTTTAAAGTCTGTTTATTCATTTATAGTTATGACCCTATGGAAATAAACCTTCGGAACAAATACAGTTGGAAATAAAAGTAAAAAATGATTTAACACATAACATACAAAGGATGTAAAAAATACAGAGGAGTATCAACAGTAACAAAGTCATAAAATTAAAAAAAAATAAAACAAATTTCTGAAGTCATCTATTTCCAAAGTTGCTTGCAGAAGTCTTCCTAGCAGATTTTAAATATCTCAGTTTCACTTATATCTTCAATTTCTTGCTTCTCCTTTTAGTGGAAAAGGCTACTTTTGAATAGACACTGGATCAGTCCCCACTACTTCCCCACACTGTTTCAAGTTTTAGGCCATTAATCTTCTCATCACATACATGCAAACGCTTCCACTGAAAATACATTACTTCTAATACATAAACACTCATGCATCTGTACCCATCTGGTTCTACTCATGTCTCCTTCGACCCGCCCTTTATTTAGACTTCTTTTCAAAGTAAACGTACTTGAGGGAGGAATCGACACAAATTATGTACTTTCTCACTTTCAAATAATTACTCGGAACCCTGTTATTTGTATTTTCTTTTTCTCCTCTTTGTTGAGACTGCTTTTGTTTAAAACACTAGTGGTCTACTTGGTAGTCATTCAGTTGTTCATTTGCTTTGAATTTTTTTATATGTCTGTTTCTGTTTTAGAAAGTATGTTAAACTCATAAATACAACATATTTCAATGCTTATATTATTTTCTCTATCTACAGAATTTTACTGGATCACTTATTTCATTCTTCTTGACACTTTGTCGTCGTCATCATCTTCTATGGATACAATGTTATTGTACTTGGTACAGTTCTGCTCCGTCTTGGTTTTCTTCCTTCCACTCTGGTCCTATAGTTTTAGTCTCCTTTATGGATCTTTTTAAAATTGCTCCCTCATGTTTTTCAGCTTGAAGTTTTCATTAGGGAACAGTCATTTCATTTTGGATGATGTTCAATTTATTGACACAGGTGTGGTAAAGAAACCTTTGCTGTAAGAAATTGTAGGCCTGGGCTCAAATATCTTCTATTACACTCTTTATATATTTGGCATCTGACAAGTTATTTATCTAAGTCTCAGTTTCCTAATTCATAAGATTGTGATGATAATAGCTGTAGCTCCTAGCTGTTTGAGGGTTAAATAACATCATATGTTTGAAGCATTTAGAAGAATGTCTAGATCAGAGCAAGTGTTCAGTTGGGGTTAGCTATTGTTTCAGATGAGAAGAAAAATCTTAAGCTTCTTGTAAACTGTGAAACATTGTATGACTCAACACTGAAAAATTAAAATAAACAAATTTGGGGAGAAAAAAAATCCAAAAATATTCTTATTAGAAATAATAATGATACAATGCAGAAATTTTGGTGATTGAAATGTACACTATTAATACACATAAGATTAACCTGTTTACCTCCTTAATCTACTTTCCTTTTTATGTCTTTCACTTCTTCCCATTCCCTTCATTTTTCATTCGATTGTCCACACAGGTTTCATTACTACCTTCCTGTCCTTTTACCTGTTCTACAAGTCAGATTGACTTTATTAATTACAAGTAACATAAACAGAATTCAATTTAGCTTGGACAAAATGGGAAAGCTTTGGAAATGTACTTGGTTATTATGTCTAATTGAAGAAAAGTTTGGATGAAAAAACCATAGGAAAGTTCACAATAGAGCTTAGCCACAGGGAAAACAAGCCAGGAACCTCAAGTCTACTAGCCACCTGTGATGTTTTTCTCGGCTTTTCTCTTTCCATGTGGGTTTTATTTATTTTATTTTCATAAAGGTAGATTCCTTCCATGTAATTGGAAACATAGACAATAACTACTCTCAGGCATCCAATTTATAGCTTTTATTATAAGAAAGTTCCCTATTTAATTTTACTAGAAAAAATAAATAATGTCATGTTAAGGGAGAGCTAAGCCATTGAAATACGGGCACCTTAGCTATAGGCTTATAAATGGAAGGGGGAGAAGTTCTCCGAAGAAAGTGTATAGTCTGACCTTAGCATGGTTGCCCCCACAAATATACACCGATTTTTCCTGTGCAAATAAAAGGTGTCACAAACCAGTATATTCCTCAAGAAAGCCTAGAGATTTTAAGAAAAATAAAATAATAGCAAGTATACATTTAGAATTTACACTGTCAAGTGCTATTACAAGTGATTTATATGTATTAACCAAATTTATTCTCAAATAAGGTAGATTGTAATATTTGATAGAATAAAGAAGTGGCTACTTTAAGCTTTCCAAGGTTATAGAACTTGTTAGTGGTAGAGCTGGAATTTGAACTCTGATACCTTTTTTTTAAAAAAGATTCTATTTATTTATTTGACTAAGAGAAAGAGATCACAAGTAGGCAGAGGGGCAGGCAAAGGAAGAGAGGGAAGCAGGCTCCCCGCTGAGCAGAGAGCCCGATGCAGGGCTCGATCCCAAGACCCTGAGATCATGACCTGAGCCGAAGGCAGAGGCTTAAACCACTGAGCCCCCCAGGCGCCCCATGAACTCTGATATCCTAATGTAAAAATCCATGCCCTGAAACACACTAGCCTATGTATTTTCTCATTTCCTATTCAAGGAGGCACCTAACATAAACATAATATACCACTTAATGGCAGGTAAGATTATACTAGAAGCCTTGGAAAATAGTGAATAAAACAATTTAATGACTCCACATCCAATACAAAATATTGGGGAATTCAGAAGACTATACAGGCCTTTGCAGTTTTGCAGTAGAATTGCAGTGACAGTTAAAGAACACGTTTTTTGGGGAGTACGTGTAAGAGACACAACTCAGATTTAAGGGTGAATCAGGAGAGGAATCCTAGGGGATTTCTAGAACTATATCTTGATATGTAGCAGAAGCCTCAAATTGCTTTTTGAATATGTTGCGAGTCAGTTTCCAAGCGAAGTAGTATCTGAGACAAAGGTTATTAAATCAAAAATGCTCTTGTGATCTGTACTTTCTAGGAAGGAAGGACAGTATTGGACAGAATGAACACAATGAACTCACAACCCACTTAGGACTTCAGCCAACTTCATGGGAGTCCCTGAAGCTGGGAAGATCCACTGGAATAATTCCAAATTGAAGTGAGGGCCAGGCCTATATCTTTCTTGTTTCACCCCGACATGGGATGTAGGTTGTCCAGTAGGATGGGTAGTGATCCTGAGTGAGTCAGACGTCTTTAGCTGAGGGCAATGCCTCTGGGCTGAGATCTCAGAGCTTCAGGTATCAGCACCCCTGGCACCTATGGAAATTTGTATTGTCGTCCTGAAGGGGAAATCAGGGCCCAGCATAGCAGCCATGGTGGAATAAAGAACTCAAACCTGAAGGATTAAGTGAGAATTGGTCAGAAGTCAATGTTAGACATATTTTCTCTTTTCTACAGAGAAAATAGCACAGAGAAAGGTATACTCCATGACCACTCAACCTCTGACTGAAAGGAGATAGAATAAAGAAGGGTTCTTTTTTTACTCATTTGGATAGGTAGTTTAGAATCATGGATTAAGTCCCATGATATCATTGGACATCTGGTGGCTCGATGGCTCCCCTGAGTGGGGAACACAGGAGAAAGAAAAGGTTTCTGGAAGTCCAGAATGGTAAATTTTAGGTATAATAAGTTTGGTATATCTGTGAAATATCCAGCTGATTACATGCTCTAAAAACACAGCCTAGTTGGTTTAATGAGAATAGAATGCTCAGAACCTCTTAGTTTATAAATTTCTTTTTAACTCGTATATATGCAATTAACCAGAGAGCAAATTGTAGCTAAAACAAAATTCTCAGAAAATTAGTTCTGCACTTAACCTTTATTTTTATCAGTAAAAAATAGATTTTAAAAAATATTCCCAAATGAAAAGCACTTTTGAAAAGTCCCCTCCTACAAATTCAGAATCACATTGTCATTGATGCCTCTCAGCCTGTGAATGGACACAGAGAAAGTAAATAAACATACACATAACAAGTAGGGTGGAAGTAAGAGAATGCAGTGGTGTAGTTCTTCCTGTGACCTGCCAACGGGTTTTATTGTTCCAGAAATGTCTGTGGAAAATGTAGAAAAAAGAAAGGGGATTGTGAGGGACTTATACTACCTCACATACTGTTAGCTGTAAATCAAGACATTTTCTCTTCTGCATTTCATTTCTCCAGTCACAGCCAGAGTTACATTAAAATTTCTGATAAAGAAAATTTTAATCTAGGGGTGCCTGGGTGGTGCAGTCAGTTAAGTGTTTGACTCTTGATGTCAGCGCAGGTTATAACCTCAGGGTCGTGAGATCGAGCCCTGTGTTGGGCTTCATGCTCAGCGTGGAGTCTGCTTGGGTCTCTGTCCTCCTCTCCTTCTGCCCCTCCCCCAACCCACATGTGCACTATTTCTAAAATAAATAAATAAATCTTTAAAAAAAGAGAAAATTATAATCTATTCCCCTTACCATAGTAAAAAAACCCACCCACATTCAACAGCGGTTTACTGAAAACAGGAAACAGCAGCAAGTGGAAGAGAACAGGCTCGAACATTTTGTGAGTATAGAAACATTTTGACTATATTTACATAGTTTGCACATTCGGAAAGGACTGAAAAGCAAACATGCTTTAATCATCCGGAGACCAAAATAAAAGCCACTATAACTGCAATATATTCCTTTCATTTCTCTATGACAAGATGTCAAAAGTACATATCTGGCGATCTATGTTTACAACTAATAGATAACTATTTTGCTGACAGAGTGTGGAGGTATAATACAATCTATATAAAACACAAAAATACAATGTCAGTAATATATAGCTGACAATTGCCTTTTATTAATAAAGATTAGTAAAACAAGACCATGCTGGAGGAGATCTAGCACCATATCTGAATGCGTATTGAAATGATGCATAAGGGTAAATGGAGCCACAGGAGAAAGTATTATCACACAGTCCTGTAAAAGAAAAGAATGTGGAAAATTAATACCTTAGAAACTTTTGTATACGTGCTGCTGAAGCGAGCACCCCTTAGAAACTTTTGAAATACAGTATTTCAAGAATGATGGAGTGATAAATATGGTGCATACTAAAGAATATTCATTAGGTTTAGCTATGGAGATGATATCATTTGTGATCTTGGTTTTAGCAGCTTTAATGGGATAGAAGAAGAACAAAAGTTAGGTCCATCCATGTTTTTGCAAATGGCATGATCTCATCTTTTTAATGCCTTCTAAGGAATATAAATCAGACTGAGGAAGATAAGTACCATATGATTTCATTCATATGTGGAATCTAAA